>PVKS010001130.1:0-152999 GCA_004027875.1 Aplodontia rufa | reverse complement strand
GATCGTTCCTTTTTCATTGGAGATTTTATTGATTTGCCTCATTTCTCTCCTTTTTTTGGTTAGATTCGCTAGGGGCCTGTCTATCTTGTTTATTTTTTCGAAGTACCAGCTTTTTGTTTCATCAATTCTTCTTATTGTTTTTTTGTTTTCAATTTCATTGATTTCGGCTCTGATCTTGATTATTTCCTTCCTTCTGCTGAGTTTGAACTCCAACATTTTTAAACATAAAGGAAACTGAGTCTGAGTGTTTAGCCTTTATTTTAGCATAATCTCTTGTCTTTTCGGACCACACACCTCTCACACCACAGTACTCCACCTGCACGGTGCTGGTACTACTTCGACGTGGTGGGCTCCGTCCAAGCGAGCCCTCTAGATCCTCCTGACATCCTGTCTGCTGCTTACCATTCCCTTGGAGGTCTGCACAGCCTTATGGTGTTGCGCTTGGGAATTTCAGGTTTCCAAAGGTACGGACTGATGCACAATTCTGTTTCACAGCATATAGCAGGTGATTCCATAATCAACTGTAGGTTCAGTATTGACTATCTAGACATAAACATCAGCTTTGTCACATACTACAAATGAACAAGACACAGATCTTGGTGCAGTCCCAAGGGCTCATGCACTCAACGTGTGTAAAATACAGAAGTCACAGTCCATTTCCAGGGACATCATACAGGAAGCATAGGACACAAGACCTAGAGTGTCTTATGCTTGTGATCTGTCTGTGTCACACATGTAACAGAAAGGCCACACTGAACGCTTTTTAGATAGCTATTCAATCACGTTTGCCTTTTATTTTATTTTTTTGAAGAGAGAGGGACAGTGAGAGAGAAAGAGAGAGAGAGAGAGAACCAATTTTTATTTAGTTTTCCTTGTGGCTTTTGTTGCTCCCACACTTCATTGTGTACATGGTGCTGGGATTTGAATCCACGTCCTCATGCATGCCGGGCAAGCACTGTATCTGCCGAGCTACAGCTCCAACCCCACGTTTGCCTTTTAATAATTATTGGCACACCAGTTCACAAACAATAGTTAGAATTTCTTTCTTTTTTTTAATAAAGAGAGAGGAACAGTGAGAGAGAGAGAGAGAGAGAGAATCAATTTTATTTAGGTCTTCAGGTGGCTTTCCTTGCTCCAACACTTAGTTGTATTTGCGGTGCTGGGTTCAAACCCAGGTCCTCACGCATGCCAGGCAAGTGCAATATTGCTGAGCCACCGCTTCAGCCCTAGTTAGAATTTTTTTCTAGCTTTTTTTTAATCAGCAATTTCAGAGTTTACAAATGATCTTAGGACAAGCTAGGTAAATAAGATTTTGAGGGGGGCAGTTATTGTACATAAAGAACAATGACATGTTCCGTTTTTGTAAATAACTCTGTTGGCTGGATTAATACATTGTCACAAACAGAAGTAAATCCATAGATCACTGTGTCTGTATTTACAAAAAGCCATAAACAAACATGCATTTCTCCTTCATCAGGACAACTTAAATAGATGTTTGAAGATTAAGGCAGTGATGATTCTAAAACACACTGACAGTCTCCGTTAAGGCTTTGTGTTTGCTTGGAAACTCATTCATAGGCAACTGTGACCACAGCAACCTCCTCTACTAGGTTGAAGTTCATCTGCCTGGATATGCTATTAAATATTGCCAATTCTCCTACGTCAGACAAGTGGGACAGCATTACTACAACACCATCATTTATTTTACTGGATCATTAGGCTCCTTAAGTTCTGTTTTGAGGACTTAGCTTTCTAGCAGCATGTGGCGCAGAAAGAAGAGAGCATTTTTGGGCAAACTTTGAGAACACAGAGGCTGCACTGATTCTTACTTGCCTGAGAGTTGGGCAACAAGAACTCAGGAGCTACTAACTTCGGAGAACCCCAAAGCACACTCATGATATTCTCGTCTCAAAACAGAAAATTATCTTATTACGGAAGCAAATTTCACCTGTTTTCTTTGAAGACAGAAGAATTTTTTAATTATACATTTTGACTTAAAGTACAGATGAAGCTGTTGGCTACAAATTCTGAATTTTTGTGTCAAATTTTATTTATTTATTTTTTTTCAGGGCTGAGGACCGAACTTGGGGCCTTGCACCTGCTAGGCAAGTGCTCTGCCACTGAGCTAAATCCCCAAGCCCTTGTGCCAAGTTTTAAAAGACTAAAGAAACACAAAATCATCTCTGGTAATGTATTTAAGAGCTGAAAGACATGACAAAAGAGGGGCTGGTGGGGCTGGAGCAGTGGCTCAGCGGTTTCGGCGCTTGCCTGGCAAGCATGAGGACCCGGGTTCAAACCCCAGCACCACGTACACAACTGAGTGTTGGAGCAACAAAGGCCATGTGAAACACTAAATAAAGTTGTTTCTCTCTTTCTCTGTGTCTCTCACTGTCCCTCTCTCTTTAAAAAAAAAAAAAAAAAGAGGGGCTGGAGCAGTGGCTCTGCGGTTATGGTGCTTGCCTGGCATGCTCAAGGTTGCGCGTTCGAACCCCAGCACCACATACTCAACAAAGTGTTGAAGCAATGAAAGCCCCATGACAAAGTAAAATAAAAATTGATTCTCTCTCTCTCTTTCTCACTGTCCTTCTCTCTCTTAAAAAAATAAATGACAAAAGAAATTTTAAAATGAGTAAAATCATTAACAGTATTGTTTCTAAAAGGCACATATTTGAGACAGGAAAAGAGATATTTTCCTTACAATTCTCTCATCGCTTTTATTTCACAAACGTGCCTTGCAACTTAAATCCCTCCCCTCTGCATGGAGTGTAAAGACGAAACGTGAGCCCCACAGACTGGGAGGCCAGGGTGGTCCTCTCCCCAGGCCAGGGTCTACTCCTGGAGGACTCACTTTCCCTGCGGGAGCACCTGGGTGGCCGGCCGTGCCTGTGCACACTCAGGCTCACACAGGAACCAGCAGACTGTCTTCGTTTGCTTCAGAAACTCAAAGCCTTGTTTTCTGAAATTCTCACCTCCGTACCTTGGTCTCTACACTGCTGCTGTATCTAACACAGAATTGTCAAGCAGAACTTGACAAGAGTTCCATTGCCGCCTTGCAAATGCTCACTGTGCCCCCTCATCCTGTGCAGTTGGAAGGATGGTCATCTTTTCTAGCCAGCATGCTAACACCATAGGGCAAAAGCTATCCTGAGCTTCTCCATTCACTCCTGCCCCTGAGTCTATAACATTTAGAAGCCAGAAGAAAAAAAAATGGCTTCATATTAACAGACTTCCAAAATGAAACTTTATGCAAGTGTTCATTTTATTTATTTATTGAGAGAGAGGGGGACAGTGAGAGAGAGAGAGAGAGAGAGAGAGAAGAGAGAGAATCAATTTTATTTAGTTTTCCATGTGGCTTTCGTTGCTCTGACACTTGGTTGTGCATGTGGTGCTGGGGTTCAAACCTACGTCCTCACGCATGCCAGGCAAGCGCCATAACTGCTGAGCCACCGCTCCAGCCCTGAAAGTGTTTATTTTTTAAAAGTAGTTCAAGATAACAAGATGCTTAAATATGATGCTTTACTACTCAGGGCGGAAAAAGACCTCCATGTTCATCTGCTAAGTTGGCACCAATAATTTAAAGAAACCAACACAAAAAATACAATCTATAAGCACGTACAAGTTCTTAACAGGATGAAATACTTATAAAAAACTTAAATCCTCCCATCTTTTGGCAAGGAAATCAGTAAAATTAACACAATGATATTTTGGAAGTGCTTAAGGTTACATTCAGAATTAAACAGTAAACTTTCTAAGCTAGAAAGTAAAATGGGAACTTTCATTAGCTGCTTGATTCCACCAGGTCCAAACAGAAACAGTTTGGATAACTATCTCAAGAGGTGCTCAGTTCCAAAACCAACACTAATGATTCATCAGGAAATGCCTTTACCTAGGGAGCTTTTTTCCTTCTCTATTCTGCTCCTTTGTCCTACCATGTTTAGGCTGAAGATCAATGAAGACTACCCCGTCCAACTGCTCCTGAGAGCTGAGAAGCAAGACCTGGAGCAATACAGCAAGCCCGAGATGTCCAGGCCCGAGAGCATTCTCTCTGGCTGGTCACAGCCTTCATGCTCCCATACAGAAGTCCTGCAGGCTGTTCTCGGAAAAAGAATCACCTTTGCTATGAGGTTACCCTGTGAAAGGCCATAGATAGACAACAATTTGCCAGGAAATCAGTCTAAAACTCTTGGGCAATGATAAAACAAAAACAAAAATACAAAGCAACAAAAAACAAAAATAGGGGGCTGGAGCGGTGGCTCGGTAGTTATGGAGCTTGCCGGACATGCGCAAGTACACAGGTTCAAACCCCAGCAACCCACGCACACAGCTAAGTATCAGAGCACAAAAGACATGTGGAACAAACACAATGAAAATTGATTCTCTCTGTCTCTCTCTCACTGACCTTCTCTCTTTAAAAATAAATAAATAAATAAAAACAAACACATTCTTAAACGTTCCTCCTGAAACTTTTTATGGATTTTGTTGTCATTGAGGCTTAAGGAAAGTAGCTTTGTCCATAATTCATGCAGCCTGGACTTAATGACACCAACTTGTATTTGAGCTGATTTGGAAAAAAAGCAAACCACATTCTTAGGTCTGTTTAGTTGATAAGTAGCACTTCACCAATGGCTTTTTTCGCATAACCTTTCTTTTTTTAAAGTGAGAAGGACAGTGAGAGAGAGAGATATTCAATTTTTATTGAATTTTTCCCATGGCTTTCATTGCTCCAACACTCAGTTGCGTATGTGGGTGCTGGGGTTTGAACCCGTGTACTTGCACATGCTGGGCAAGCACCGTAACCGCGGAGCCACCACTCCAGCCCTTCACATAAACTTTAAAGGAGTCATAAGTAACACTGATTATGCTCTCAGGGGATGAGTGTCTTGATGGTAATTCAGATGGCACCTCTATTTTGTTAGTTTCCTGTCTCATTCTAGCCAGATTATTTTGAAACCCTGGGGGAAAGACTGAAATTTCCCACCAATCTGAGACTGTACACGAGACTTTTGCTTTTGTTTTTGCTTGAAAGAAGGAGAAAGAGAAAGAGAGAGAGAAAGTCAGCTTTATTTATTTTTTCATCTGTCTTTTTTCTCCAACACTTAGTTGTGTACGTGGTGCTGGGGTTTGAACCTCGGTCTCATGCATGCCAGGCAAGCACTCTCACCACCAAGCAACCGCTCCAGCCCCATGAGTTTTTACATTAATTGGAAAAAACAAGGATCCCAACATGGCACTCAGTTGACCTCCACAGATGAAGTCATTGACCAAATGAGCACGGAGTCCCTGCAGTTGGCAGATGCTCCTTAATGGGACCTCGAGGGACGAAGAATAGGATGTTGCTGAACTTATCCTGGAAAAGAATGGGCATCAAGCCCAGATGATACTCTCTAGTTCCATGGCATTTCAGTGCCTACAAAGCCAGTGTGAATTTGTCATGGTGCTTGTGGTCTTGAAGCCATGGCTGAACGCCTTCCAATGGGGTAAAAATGACTTCTGAGGTCCCTGCCGGTACTGCTGCCATTCCACGGGTTGCAAGCTCTGGAATGCCAATGTGCTATGGGACAAAGCCAGGCAAATTCTCAAACCGACCAATGGTAAGTGCCAGGGGGTGTTTTCTGCGTTAATGCGGGAAGGACTTCTGAATGGGGTGTCATAGGTACACTGTCGAAAGCTGGGCAGCAGCTGCACAAATCATGCTTCCTTACTCGCATTTGTGACGTGAGGTGATGCATCTTCTCTTGAAGATGTTAGGATCAGCCATCTCTTTTTCATGAGCTTCTGAATCCACCATGTTACTTAAGATTTTTCTTTCTCGTGAAAGATTTTTTTAAAAAGAGGACAGTGAAAGAGAGAGAGAGAGAGACAGAGAGAGAGAGAGAGAGAATCAATTTTTATTGAGTTGTTCACATGGCTTTCATTGCTCTGACCATTGTGTATGTGGGTGCTGGGGTTTGAACCCGTGTACTTGTGCGTGTTGGGCAAGCACTGTAACCACTGAGCCACCGCTCCGGCCCCCTCATGAGAGACTTTTTAATCTTTTCAAAACTGCATCTTATTCCAGATAAGGTGGCACATGTCTGTAATCTCAGCAGTTCAGGAAGCTGAGGCTGTAAGTTCAAGGCCAGCCTGGGAAACTTAGCCAGACCTTGTGACCCCAGCTGAGCCTGACAGCTTTTTTGGTAATTTCCCATTTCTTGCATTGCTGCTGTTTCAGTTCTCTCTTCTGGAGGCAGTTTTGATAACTGAATTTCCAAACGAGAGACCAGAGGAATCAACTCCTCTGAGGAAAACAGCTTGTTCTTTCCCCTGAAATGTGCTCAGGGTACTCCACATACCAATGCCTAACCTATGTCCTGGAACAACTGTGGGACATGAGACGTCCTAGCACATCTGATTCTGTGGAATCCTTTCAAAGCAAAGGTGCAGGAAACTCCAACTGGCAAGGTCACTATTAGTGCATTTCAAGGGTTTCATTTCATAAATTACAGGTACAGAAACAGGAGGTGGGAATTAAGACTAGCTGGGTAGAACATGGCCCCAAGGCAGGAGTCCCCACCCACAGGCAGCATCGACTGAACCTGTGAGCCAACGCCTACACTGACCTTTTCATCCAACCCTACTAAGAAGTATTATGGCACTGTCAGACCCTCTTCTGGTCATAAAGTAAAAGAGCCACCACATTGATCCCTGCAGGTCCCAGGTTACTGAATCGTAGCCACCCATTTGGAATCATGCGGTATGTAGCTAAGGACTCAACCATCATTTGACCCTCTGGGGCCTATCAAAAGGACTTGTTTGATTTGTGTGTGTGTGTGTGTGTGTGTGTGTGTGTGTGTGTGTGTTTGAGATTGAGCTCAGGGGCACTTTACCACTGAGCTACACTCTCAGCTCTTTTCATTTTTTATTTTGAGATGGGGCCTTGCTAAGTTGCTATGGCTGGCCTCAAATTTCTGATCCTCCTGCCTCAGCCTCCTGAGTCTCTGGGATGACAGGTTTGCACCACCATGCTCAGACTGAAAGCATTAATATTAAGAAAACTGTATTTTCTCTTTATTATTAAAACAATTCATGCAAGGCCATCAGAAGTTGCAAACAACAAGAAGAAAACATGAATAATAAAAAAACCTCTGTCGAACACAAGCGTTTCAACGTCATGATCTCCTTTCCAGAACTTTTCAATAACCATAGATGCAATTTTAAAAATTACTCTAAATCTATATACTACTACAAAATTTTTCTAGACCATGAATATCTTTCATGTCAATAATATTCATCAGCAACATTAATTCAGAAACTGTGATCAGTGTACCTCTGGGGGATTCGTGAGCTCAATACTACTTTTACTTGAAGGGTAAGACATCATTTGCCCTTTGCACGCTCATCTGTCACAAATATACACTTATGTTTCCTAGAGCCCACATGATATACAGCGTCACAGCAGTATGAATCCAGAAGTAGGTATAAA
Source organism: Aplodontia rufa (assembly GCA_004027875.1). Classification (NCBI taxonomy): domain Eukaryota; kingdom Metazoa; phylum Chordata; class Mammalia; order Rodentia; family Aplodontiidae; genus Aplodontia; species Aplodontia rufa. The sequence continues at coordinate 145,537 of PVKS010001130.1, read as the reverse complement.
AACAAAGTTACTTCTACAACTTGACACTACAGAGAATAACAAAAATTTCAAAGTATGCCGCTCCACTGCTTTATTGGTTTTGAAATATATACTTAGTTTTCATAAAATGCTATGCTATAACATAATGAATTTATTGTTACCTTTACATGAAATAATAAAAAATTCTAATTTCTCAGTTTTAATTCAAATGTATCAACACATATAGCCATATGTCCTCTTTGAAGGTCTCCAGAATTCTGAAAAAAATGTCAAGGGATCTTGAGACCAAATAGCTCAACAATCTCTGATTTACAGTGTCATTTTTTAATGGCTGGTTGATTCCATTGATCTGGAGTATCATAATTTCTTCAACCAGTAGGTAACCCCAAAATAAGATCAAGGTAAATTTGTGTACACTCTTAATTGTCATTTTAGAATAATTTGCAGGGGTAAGTTTTATTTATTTGTATTTTTTTTCAGGGTGAGTTTCAAATGAAAGGGCAGGAACAAAGCAATCCACTCCTTCAGCTCTGGGTTATCTCCATTCTCTCAGTTTCCTTGCCATAAACAAAGGGGAGGTCAAAGGCTCCTCCTAGCTTAAAGGTTTGACACTTGGTGATCATATCCAAAAGGAAAGGGCCATATGGGCTCCAAGATCACCCTGTAATCTTGTTTAAAAAGCAGATTCCTGGGCTGGAGCTCTAGAGCTCCAGCAAGGAAAGCCAGATAAAAAACGAAAATAAACAAAAAGATAAAATTAATTCTTTCTCTCTCACTGTCCCTCTCTCTAAAAGAAACTTGCATTTCTCTCCTGCATTTTAAATAACTCCTGCTGCTGACGTCAATCAACTAGGGTTCAACTGTCCTCCCTATTCTGTAAAGGCTAGGCTGCTCAACTGAAGCCAGATTTGCAGCTCTGCAATAACCGCTCCCGTGTGGCCAGGGGTGGGGACCGGCCTGCTGACCGGCTCACAGTCAGCCTTTCATCCCTCCCAGCTTCTGACGTCAACACTCAGCAGGGGACGCAGACCGCGGGTCTAGCAGAAGGTCTGCAGGAACCTGAGGAGGACCTACCCAGGGGCTGAGGATGCGGCCAGGAGGGCGGCAGAGGCGGAGCGCCCGAGAGCTGCAGGACGACCGCCGGCTGGGGTCCGCGCGGGGGAGCCCCAGTGGGTGTGCCCGGGGCGTGGCTCCGGAGGGCGTGGCCAACGGAGGGTTGGGCCGGGCCGCGGTGGGAGGGCCTTGGGCGGTGTGGGCGGGGCTCGGCAGCGTGGGCGGGGCGGGAGCCGGAGGCCTCGATCCTAGCCAGCTGCTGCAGGGCTAGGGCCGAGGGGAGCCGGGCCGGGCGGGAGAAGGGCCGCGGTGGGCCTGCGTCTTGAGGGCCCAAGCGCGCCAGGGCTCGCCAGCGCCGCGCGGAGAGGCGGCGGGAGGCGCGGCCCGGCCTCGCTCGCTCAGCCGCCGCGGTGCGTCCCGTGATCGCGCCCAGCGGAGAACTCGGGGCAGCAGGCCTCGCGCGCGGCGCACGGTGAGCGGAGCTGGGGGACGGGGGCGGCGCCGAGCCGGATCTCGGGCCCAGGCCGCTGCGGCGTGCGGGGGCCGAGGCAGGTGCGGGCGGGGGCGGCTGCGGGGCGGGGACCGAGACCGGCGACCCGCCCCTGTCCGCCCCTGCGGGCCCCTGGGACCCGCGCCGCCCGACCCGCGCAGACAAAAGCTGCCGCTGTCAGTGCCCCCTCTCCCGGGGGCTCCGGTCGCCAGGCCGGGGTGGCGGGTTCGGTGTGTGGGACCGCTTTGATGCGTGCTCCCCCGGGCGAGAGCCAGACGCCCCCGCGACGGGTTCCTGCTTGCTCCTGGTGGCTGGAGGTTCCCCCAGAGGGGCCTGGGGTGAGAGGAACGCGTAACCTGCGCGGGAGGGTCTGGTGGTTGTTGTCTGTAACCTGGTGCTGGACAAAGCCGGGTCGGATTGCCTTCTCCGACCTCCAGAGGTATGCACTGATGGCCCCAGAAATCTAACCGGCTGTTGCGCAGCTGAGGAAGCTGGGTTGCTCTCTCCCTGGAGTGCTTCGTGGGCCTCCCTAGCGAGCCAGGACTTTCTCTTCCAGAGTTGAGTTATACCTGCACAAAGTCCTTTACTCTGGTCGTCGTCTTACAGCTTTTCCTTCGTTGCACTTCATAATACTTAAAAATGTATTTGCAAAGGCCCCGTAAGTCCTCCTATTACCCCTCTTACATCAGTAGTTATTTTAACTGGTTATATTTTTGGGGTGTTTTAACCTCAAGAAGTCTGTCTTCACTTTCTTAAGTTGTTTAACCCCTGTCAGGATTTGTGCTTTTTTTTTTAATACTCTAGTGTCTTTTTAATAACTTTGAAGAATCCATGGCTCTAATCAAATTAAAAGAATACCTTCACATTCTAATAAATTACCCAGTGTTCTAATTGCAATTAATAATTTACTGTCTCTTTGTTATCGGTTCAATTATTTAAGGAATGACTGTGGACTCTATTCCTTTGAACTTCTTTATTCTCTTTAAGAGATAAAATGAAACCCAACTACTACTATGTATAACTATACAGCTCTAATAAAAAAACTCCCAAACTAAAAGTCAAGCAAACACATACAATGAGATGGTCATAAATAATAATTAAAATAACTTCCACTTATGTATTTGTTTTGATCCTAAAATTTTAAAAATTGGGTCTGGGGATGTAGCTTGATGGTAGAGCTCTTGTCTGGCAGGCAAGAGGCCGTGGGTTCAATCTCCAGCACCATGTATCACCACCTCCAACAACAACAACAAAAAATCTAGTTTAACATTTTAAAATTATTATATTACATTAGTAGTTTTTATATGAGTTAAGTTGAATAATGGACCTAAAATTAAAGTTGAATAGTAGCAACACAGTTTTGAAACCACTACTTGCTTGATATACTTGCAGATTACAAAGGATTTAGACATGGTAACTTAACTTTTGAGGTCACTATTTCTGGTTCTGTATGTTAGGTCTTTGAAGATGGCTAGCAAGACATTATTAAGTTATAGGTTAATTTTTGGATGTTTAATCTTTTATTTGGATGATTTAAAAATAATCATTCAAAGTCTTTTGACACAGGGATTGGGGATTTAGCTCAGTGGCAGAGCGCTTGCCTAGCACGCGCAAGGCACCGAGTTTGATCCTCAGCCCTGGAAAAAAAAAAAAAACATTGTCTTTTGACACCAATAATGTATCTGGGGGGGCTGGAGCGGTGGCTCAGTGGTTTCGGCGCTTGCCTGGTAAGCACGAGGACCCGGGTTCAAACCCCAGCACCGCGTATACAGCTGAGTGTTGGAGCAACTAAGGCCATGTGGAAAACTGAATAAAGTTGTTTCTCCCTTTCTCCGTCTCTCTCACTGTCCCTCTCTCTTTTAAAAAAAAAAAAATAATAATGTATCTGGGTTTGGTTTTCATTTTGGTACTTGTCTTTTACCCTGCCACTTGCCTTTGATTTAACGTGCTTGTCTGTCTGTGTAGTTTCCTGGGAGTACCATCTGCCTTCATCTTCACTGAAGAATCATGAAGTCACACTACGTTGCTGTCCTTACCCTAGCCTTCCTAATGATCCTGATGTGGCTCCCTGTGTCACTGAGCTGCAACAAAGCACTGTGTGCTAGTGACGTGAGCAAATGCCTCATTCAGGTAGGACCAAGTGTCCTTCTGTTAATGTTAAAGTGTATTGTAAAGCAGAAAAATAGTGCTAGATACAGATAGCAAGTGTATATATGATGTAGCTTGGGGACTGAAGTGCTGAACTTGGTGCACTCTGAATTTTACCCCTATGGTTATCTTGAACACAAGCAAGGTTGGATATAAGAAGTTCAGTACTGGGGCTGGAGCTGTGGCTCAGCAGTTGGAGTGCTTGCCTGGCGTGTGCGAGCACCCAGGTTCAAATTGCAATACCACATACGCAACTAGGTGTCAGAAAGACAAAGGCCAGATGAAAAAATTAAAATTGATTCCGTCTTTCTCTCTCTCTCTCTCACTCTTTCCTTCTCTCTCTTAAAAAAAAAAAAAAAAGTTCTGTACTACCAGACATGGTGACACACACCTATAATCCCACCTACTTGGGAGGCTGAAGCATGTTCTAGGCCAGCCTGGGAAACTTAGTGAAACCCTGTCTCAAAAATAAAATAAAACAAATAAATAAATAAAGGGGTTGAGGGTATAGATCAGTGGTAGAGCTGCGTTCAGTCCCAGTACTGCAAAAAAATAAGTCAATTCAATTAGTCTAATATCCTGCTTTGTAAATATGCTGTATAAGATGGTGAGCATTCTGTTCAGGTAGATTGCACGATTTCCTTATGTAATGCAGTTTGTATTGCAAAGAGTCAGGTCAACTAATAGGAACATTGTTCCTTGAGCACAATGTGTTAGTTTTCTATTGCTGTGTAACAAATTATTCCAAAACATAGCAACTTTTTTTTTATTTTAAAGAGAGAGAGGGACAGAATGAGAGAGAAAAAGAGAGAATCACCTTTATTTCGTTTTTCATCTGGCCTTTGCTTCTCGGACACTTAGTTGTGTATGTGCTGCTGGGGTTTGAGGCTGGGTTCTCATGCATGCCAGGCAAGCGCTCCAAGCTCAGCGCCACCACTCATGCAGTAAGTATGCATTCTCTCTTGAAGTTTCTGAGACTGGCACTTGGGAGCAGTTCGGCTGGGTGGTCCTGGCTCAGGGTTTCTCGTGGGGTTGCAGGGAAGTGTCCGCTGGGTTTAGAGACTTTGCGTCCAGGACACTTTAACATTGTCTCTTCTGGTCATTAAGCCACGTCCGCTAACTTCGCTACTGCTCTCTCTTTCTGGGGAGAAAAGTGGGTTAAATAACGGCCGGGTTCACACAGGGAGCAAATACCTGCAGAAGCTGCTCTGTGTCTGACTCCAAGTCCAGAGCTTCCCCTAAATGTTCTGGTTGCTGCTGTCCATCCAGTTGTGGTCCTGGTTGTGAATGCCCTGTCTCACGTGGCTCTCTTCCCTTTTCATCTCCCACTGGACCACTGGATAAGTCTTTATTAGCCTTCATTCCAGTTGTTAGTTGTGGGCAAAGAAATTCAGTACACGTACAGTTGAGTGTTGCTTATCTGGAATACTTGAAGTCAGAACTGTTTTAGATTTTGGACTTTTTCAGACTTTGGAATATTTGCATATACATAATGAAGTATCTTGGGGATGGGACCCAAATCTAAACATGGAATGCATTTATTTCATGTAAACCTTACTGATACACAGAGCCTGAAGGTAATTTTATAAGATATTTTTAGTGCACCTGTGTTTTGAGTACAACCCATCACCTGCGGTGAGGTGAATTTTCCATTTGTGGAATCCTGTTGCTACTCTTAATTTCCTATTTTGGAGCAGTTCGGAATGGGAAGCTCTCCCTGTGTTAGCATTGCTTGTGAAGTTTGGTCCAGCCCGCTCTCCAGCATAGTCCTCCCTTGAGACTGGTTGTGTGTGTGTGTGTGTGTGTGTGTGTGTGTGTGTAGTTGTGCCACAGTACTAGATCAGGGGCTTTGTGTGCTTCTGGCGTTTTGGCCCTTCTCATTAACAGCTGAAATGCCAGTCTCCCCCATCTCACACTCTGATAACCCTTACTTTGCATTTCAAATCAGCATATTTAACTAGAGAAATTTGTTGGCTAGTTTTTTTTTTTATCATTTTCCTGTGGACATTGACAAGTATGAACTGAGAAGGGCTTGCTGAGCAGCCATCCGCCATCAAGACAGCCACTCGCGCTTGGCTGCCAGTGTCGTCCGTGTGCTGCTTCTGCCGTGCCCGCTGTTCTGCTGCGCGTTGCTGGCAGGTCAGAGCTCTCTGCTGCAGAGCTGTGGGACCAGCACCCAGCTGAAAAGTGGGCCGTGATTCTCTAGCCCTCTGCCAGCACCTGGAGCTTCTGAGGTGGCTCGTCTGCCAGGGCTGTGCTGCTGCGGGCTCTGCCACTTCAGGAGATTCAGTGTAGTGCCATGAGTCATTATTGAGAATGAGGTCTCGGAGCATCACTTAAACAGACCTCAAGTTGTATTTCCAACTCTGTCACTGCCATTAGTTCCAGTAATTAAAAATGGTTTTTTTTTTAAGAGAGAGAAGGCCAGTGAGAGAGAGAGAGAGAGAATCAATTTTATTTAATTTTTCATGTGGCTTTCATTACTCTGACACTTCATTGTGCATGCCAGGCAAGCACTTTTAACTGCTAAACCCCTAAAAATGGTTCTTAAAAATATTTTTCCTGTAAGGAGTATTTAAAAGATAAAGCTTTGGATTGATGTTGATAAATACACTATAAGCATTTTTTTTTGTTTAAAAAAAAACTTTCTGGGGCTGGGGCAGTGGCTTGGTGGTTGCAGCGCTTGCCCGGCATGTGCAAAGTGCGGGGATTCAAACCCCAGCACCCACATCACAACTAAGTGTCAGAGCAATGAAGGCCATGTGAAAAGACTCAATAAAAATTGATTCTGTCTCTCGCTCACACTAACCTCTTTAAAAAAAAAAAAAACTTTCTTAAGTTTACAAAATTTTAAGACCTACAAAATATCTCAAAACGTAGAGAATGCTATGCAAGTGTGAAAATTGCAGCGCTAGACGAAACCTCACCCAGCAAAGGAAGCAAGGATTCTGGACCAGGAAGCGCCAACCCTTTTTTGGAGCAGTGGCCGCAGCCCTTCTGGGGTTCCTTTGGGCTGACAATCATGAGGGTTGGGGTCATGAGGATTGTCCCACTTGTTCATCTACAAACTCTGAACGGGCAGCCCGGACCTCACACCCTGGCTCTGGGCTCCCAGGGTCCATCTGCAGTGACCAGAGCTGGGGGTATGCTACCTTCAACATCTCTCCTCAGATGCTGTGTTGTCACTGCCACCCTAGCTGGACGCCCATCTGGGTTTAGGGAGAGGGGACATGGCCTGCACCTCTTGATGGAGGAACAATAGACACTTTGTCACAGGTAAGCTCGCGGATGGAGGTAGTGCCGTGACCACCTGTGGAAAATACAGCCTGCGCCTGTCCCCGTGAAAGGAACTGGCTGGCGGCTCAGGTGACTCTTAGTTCCACATAGTTCCAGAGGAAGAAACCGGCTGTTAGGTGTCAGATACTCTTTTTTTTAATCACAGTAGTAAACTGTTAAGTTCCGGAGGAATACACAGTGAAAGATACATCCTTTGACCCGGTTGTCGCTGCTCCTACTAGCTACTCAGGGAGACCACAACTTCTGTTCTCACTTCTGTTGGTGACTTTTAGCCAGATGGCAAGATTATAAACTCTTACTACTATTTCTTAATTTTTCAATTTGAGATATTGTGTGTCCAAAATTGCTTTTCTGCTGTAGTAGATAAGGACACAGTTCACTCACCGTCCTCCAGCCCCTGCCCTCGGTAGTTTCCAGTTTATCTTTTGGTTTCCTTTTCTGTTTCTACAATATATCTAAGCCTTCCTGTTCTGTTTCTGATGTAAGAGGAGATTAATAACCCCATTCTTCCTTTTTATTTATTTATTTGTTTTTTCTGTATTTTAAAGAGAGAGGGCCAGTGAGAAAGAGAGAATCAACTTTGTTTAGTTTTTCATGTAGCCTTCGTTGCTGTGACACTTTGTTACGTACGTGGTGCTGGGGTTTGAACCCGTGTCCTGATGCATGCCAGGCAAGCACTGTAACCACTGAGCCACTGCTCCAGCCCCCCACTCTTCCCTTTTAAATGTTTATTTACTTATTTATTTTTAGACATGCAACACGGTATAACTGAATTTTAAGAACAGTGCAGCCAGGCACAGAGATGCACACGTGTGATCCCAGCTACCCAGGAGGCTGAAGAAGGAGGATGGCAAGATTGAGGTCAGCCTGGGCAATTTAGCAAGACCTTATCTATCTTAAAGTAAAAAATGAGGCTGTGGGATGTAGCACAATGGTACAGCACCCCTGGGGTCAATCCCCAGTGCCCTCCCCTCCAGAAAAAGAATTGCACTGCTCAAGGAATCCAGAGAAGGGAGGATGTTCAGGTCTCAGGTGATCACGTGAACCCACGGCCCATTGCCACACTCAATGTCATCAAAAGCAAAGAAATCTGACTTCCTGCCCTTGCAGATGTTGCCCTCAGCGTTTTCTGCTGTTGGCATGACCTCTGGAGAGCTGCGTAAGGCCCGTGGGCATGGGTTCTTTCCTGCCTTTATGTCTGTATTCTGGGAAACAGCCTGGCATAAGGGCTAAGAGCCTGACTCTGCATCTGAGTGTGCACTGCTACTTGCTGGCTATGTGACCTTGGGCCAGTTAGTCCCCCCATTCCTCAGCATCCTTATCTGTCAAGTAGGGCTAGCAGCCATGCCTGCCTTGTGGGCTTGCTGTCAAGTGCCTGGCACTTGCTGGCACGTGGGTTTCGGGGCTGTATTTACACCTTCCGTGCTTTTTACAGGTGTGTTCCGCGGCTGGCAGCCAGCCTGCTGGTGATTACCTGCATGTGCACTGCAGTCTCCTGGGCTGCTGCTCGCTTTCCCTGCCTGCCTTTCTTTCTTTCTTTCTTTCTTTCTTTCTTTCTTTCTTTCTTTCTTTCTTAAAGAGAGGACAGTGAGAGAGACAGAGAGAATCAACTTTTATTGAGTTTTTCACATGGCTTTTGTTGCTCTGACACTTAGTTGTATACGTGGTTGCTGGGATTTGAACCCGTGTACTTACGCATGCCTAGCAAGCGCCCTAACAGCCGAGCCACCGCTCCAGTCCCCTCCCTTTCTTTCTCCTTTTTTTTTTAATTGAGGAGTTGAGTTGTTGTACAAAAATAAATGCTTATAAAGTAACACTATGATATGCATTTGATCCAAATCCAGAGTGACTCCCACATCACCCACAGCCTGTCTCATAACTCTTCTGTATTTCCCCCATAATAGCTATAAATGTTCATATATATAAAATTGTGCATTTTCCAGACTTAAATGATCATATAAGTATGATTTGGCTTCTTGGTGGGTGGGGGAAAGAGTATGTTACATTGTTGATTATCTCCTTAGAACCCTCCCTATCCTCCCTCCCCTCCCATGTCCGCTCCCCACTCTCCCCCCTGACACCTGTGTATGGTTCCCATAGATTATGTGTTGCTAAGCCTTTGCTGCGTCTAATACATGAGTTTCACAACCTTTCATCCAAGCCTAGGTTTTACTGTCGCCTCCACAAATGAGGGAAAACATTCAATCCTTGACTTTCTGGGTTTGCCTAATTGTACTCAGCATGATTTCTTCCATTACCATCCATTTACCTTCAAATGCTGCAATATCGTTGTTTCTAAAAGCTGAGTAGAGCCCCATTGTGTGTCTACACACACACACACGTGTGCGCACGCGCACACACACACACACACATACACACACCAGAGCTTTCGGATCCATTCATCCAGTGAGGGTATCTGGTTGGTTCCCTAATTTAGCTATTGTAAATTGAGCTGCTATTAATGTACATCTTGCTGTGTTGCTGTAATCTTTTGATTCTAACTCCTCTGGGGAAATAACCAGAAGAGGGATAACTGGATCATATGGTGGATCCAACCCTAATTTTTTGAGAAATCTCCATACTGCTTTCCAGAGCGGCTGTACCAGTCTGCATTTCTACCAACAGTGTGCTACTGTTCCTATCTCCTCACAACCCCTCCAGCATCTGATGTGCTTTATATTCTTCATCTTTGCCAGTCTGATTGGAGTGAGATGAAATCTTAGTGTAGTTTTGATTTGTATTTCTCTGATTACTAGGGATTTAAAACACTCTCATTTATTCATTGGCTTGCTTGATATCCTCTGGTGGGAAGTTTCTGTTTAGCTTTCTGGCCCATTTATTGATTGAATTGTTTATGTCTTTGAATTAAGTCTTTTGAGTTTGCTTTTTTTGTAAATTTTGGATTTTAGTCCCATGTCCAAAGAATCACAAGTCATGACTATTTTCCATTCTGTAGGTTCTCTCTTGACAGTTTTGATCAATTCCTTGGCTGAGCAAAAGCTTTTTAGTTTAATGGCATCCCACTCATTGATTCTTCACTTTAATTCTTCCACTTTAGGAGTCTTGTTGAGGAAGTTGTTGCCAACTCCCATATCCTTTAGTGTTCGTCCTAATTTTTCTTATAGCAGTTGTATTGTAGCTGGTTTAATTCCTAGTTCCTTGATCCATTTTAATTTGATTTTTATGCAAGGTGAGAGATAAGGATCCAACTTCAACTTCCTGCAAATGCCTGTCCAGTTTGTCCAGCACCATTTGTTGAATAGGCTATCTTTCCTCCATGTTATATTTTGACCCCCTTTGTCAAAGATCAGGTGTTTAAAAATTTGTGGGTCTGTCTCAGAGTCTTCTATTCTATTCCATTGGTCTTCATTCCTGCTTTGATACCAGTACCATGCTATTTTTGTTACTACAACTCCATAGTATAGTTTTAGATCTGGTATTGCAAAACCACCTGTTTTGTCTTTCTTGCTTAGTAATGTTTTGGCTATTCTGGGTTTCTTGTTTTTCCAATTGAATTTGAGAATTGATTTTTCTATATCTGTAATGAATGATATTAGTGTTTTAATGGGGATTGCATTGAATCTGTATGGTACTTTTGGCAGAATGGCCATTTTAATTATATTAATTCTGCATAACCAAGACTGTGGAACATCTTCCCATCTTCTCAGGTCTTCTTCACTGTCTTCTGTGTTTGATAATTTTCAATGTAGAGGTCTTTGACTTCCCTTGTTAGGTTAATTCCCAAGTATTTTATTCCTTTTGAGAATATTGTGATTGGGACTGATTTCTTCTTCTGCTCTATTATTTTTAGCATATAAGAAAGTTATTGAGTTATGGGTGTTGAACATGTACCTTGACATTCTGTTAAATCTGTTTATAAGCTCAACAGTTTTCTGGTAGAATTTTTTGGATATTTCAGATATAGGTTCATGTCATCAGCAAAAGCGGACAGTTTGACTCCCTCTCTTCCTACTCTTATGCCTTTGATTTCCTTCTCTTGCCTGATTGCTCCAGCTGGAGTCTCAAGGACTATATTGAATAAAAGTGTTGGGGCTGGATGCATGAGTACACGAGTTCAAACCTCAGCACCCATGTACACAACTAAGTGTCAGAGCAATGAAAGCCATGTGAAAAACTCAATAAAAACTGTTTCTCTCTCTCTCTCTCTCTCTCTCACTGTCCTTCTCTCTTAAAAAAAAAGTGTTGAGAATGGGCAGCCTTGTTTTGTTCTTGAGTTTAGTGGAAATGCTTTCAGCTTATGGCCTTTACGTAGTTAAGATAAGTTCCTTTGATCCCTATTTTCTATAGAGTTGTGAACGTGAATGGGTGCTGAATTTTATCAAAGACTTTTTCTGCATCAATTGGGAAGATCATATAGATAGTTTTTGTCCTTAATTTTAAGTGATGATTCGAATTTATTGATTTGCGTATGTTGAACCAGCCTTACATCCCCGGAATGAAGCCCACTTGATCATGGTGAATTATCTTCTTGGTGTTTTTCAATGTGGTTTGCAAGAGGTTTATTAAGGATTTTTTGTGTCAATGTTTATCAGGGAGGGATCTGGAGTTTTCTTTTTTCGATGTGTCTTTGTTGGGTTTTGTTATAAGACTTATAGTTGCTTCATAAAAAGTGTTGTGGAGAAGGAGTGATATTTGTTCCTCCTCATAGGTGTGGTGAAACTCTGCAGGGACTCCATCAGGTCCTGGACTTCTCTTCTTTGGAAGTCTTTTAATTGCTATATAGATTTCAGTGCTTGTTATTGGGCTGTTTAGGATTTCAGTATTGTCTTTCATCAATTTGGGGATGTTATGTATGTCTAGAAATTTGTCCATGTCTTCCAGATTATCTCTTTTAGAAGAATATAGTTTTTCAAAATATGTTCTGATTATCTGTTGTACTTCTATGGGGTGAGTGGTAATTGCTCCCTTTTCATTGGTGACTTTGTTGATTTACTTTATTTTCTTCCTTCTTTGAGTGAGATTGGCTAGGGATGTGTCAATTTTATTTATTTTTTCAAAGAATGAGGTCTTTGTTTCATTGATTCTATTTATTCTTTTTTTTTATTCTCAGTTTCATTGATTTCAGCTCTGATGTTGATAATTTCCTGTCTTCTGCTAGCTTTGAGATTAGGTAGCTCTTCCTTTTGTGGGGATTTGAGGTGGAGCTTATTTATTCAAGATATCTCCTGATTTTTTTATGTAGCATCCACTTAAGAATGCTTTCGTGCTGTTCCAAAGGTTTCAATATTGTTGTCTTTTTTTTTCTTTTCTTCCTTTTTTATCTTCTTTTCTTTCCCTTTTTTTTTTTGAAAGAGAGAGAAAGAACAGATCAACTTTATTGTATTATTTCATTTGGTTTTTATCTTTCCAACACTTAGTTGTGTATGTGGTACTGGGATTGGAACCAGGGTCCTTGCACATGCCAAACAAGTGCTCTACTGCTGAGCCACCATTCCAGCCCCTGCATTTCTTATTTTTGGATGTCTTTTTTTTTTTTAAAGAGACAAGAACAGTGAGAGAGAGAGAGACAGAGAATCAATTTTTATTGAGCTTTTTGCATGGCTTTCATTGCTCTGACAGTTGTGTACGTGGGTGCTGGGGTTTGAACCCGTGTACTTGCGCATGCTGGGCAAGCGCCGTTACCGCCGAGTCACCACTCCAGCCTCTGTTTTTGGATGTGTTAAGAAAAGCTGGGGGAAATTGAATGTGACTCTGTCCTTTAGCAGGGACCCCATGCAGCACAAATGTTTTGAAGCAGTTTATAGTTCTACTAAAGATATCACTATGCATTCATATGGTGATATATTTAACAAATCCCCTATAAATGGACATTAAATATGTTGTGTCTTCATTCTCATTTGTTTCCTGGAATTTTTTGTTTTCTGCTGTCATGTCTGCTCAGATCCATTCTTCATTTAATATAGTATTATTCATTCTCCATGTATATTTTAGTTTTCTGTTACAATGTTTGCTGTTAATTGCTAGAGTCATAGCTTTATGGTCTGATAGGATACATGGAATAATATCTACTTTTTCATATTTGCTGAGATTTCCTTTGTGAACTAGCATATGATCCATTTTGAAGAAGGAGCCATGGCTGCTGAAAAGAAGGTATATTCAGCCAATTTGGGGTGGAATATTCTATAGATGTTTGTTAGGTTTCATTTGATTTATGGAGTTCGTTAGGCTGGAGATCTCTCTGTTCTCTCTCTCTCTCTTTCTCTCTTTTTTGCTTTTCAATCTACCTAATGTTGATAGAGGAGTATTAAATTCTCCCAATATTATCGTGTTGAGGTCTACAAGTGGCTTTACGTCATGAAGTAATTTATCCACATAGTTAGGATCATTGGCGTTTGAAGAGTACATTTGCTATAGTTATATCTTCCTGTTGTATGGTTCCTTTACTATGATGTAGTGACCCATTTTATCTCTTCTGATTAGTTTATATTTGAATTCTACTTTGTCAGATATAAGTAGTGTAATACGAGCTTGCTTTTTTGGGCTGTGCACCTGGTAGATCTTTTTCCATCCTTTCACTGTCAATCTGTGGGGGTCATTCCCTGTAAGGTGGGTCTCCTGTAAGCAGCATAATTTTTTTTATCCAATCTGGTAATCTTTGTCTTTTGATTGGTGTATTCAGACCATTTACATTCAGGGTTAGGATAGTTATGTAGTTTGATTCATAGTCATTGTGTTTTATTGGTAAGTTCTGCTTTGTCTTGGTTGTCTGTCGATAGTGTGTGCTTTTAATGAATTTCCTCAGTGGGTTTTGAGGAATTTGCTTGTTCTTCTATCTGGAGTTTATCTTTGAGGATTCTTTGTAATGCCAGTTTTCTGTTCATAAATGCTGCAAGTTTGATCTTGTTGTGAAATGTTCTTATTTCCCCATCAAATTTAAAACTGAGTTTTGCTGGGTATAGTATTCTCAGCTGCATGTTGTGGTCATTTAGACATTGAAAGGTTTCCTTCCAGGATCTTCTTGCTTCTAGAGTCTGAACTGAAAAGTCAGATGTGATCCTTAATGGTTTGCCTCTGAATGTGATTTGGCATTTTTCACTTACAGTTTTTTAATATTCTTTCCTTGTTACACATTTTGAATATGATGCATCTTGGTGAGCTTCTCATTTGTTTAGGCCTATTGAGTGTCCTGTACGCTTCCTGGATGAGCATATATGACTCTATTCTGACATAGGAAAATGTTTCTTTATGTATTTCATTGAGAATGTTATTTATACCATTTGTTTGCTTTTCAATTTCTTCTTGTATCCCCAGTAGTCTTAGATTGTTTCTTCTGATTTCATCCCAGGCATTTTGAAAATTCTGCTCTTGTTCTGTGAGGTTTTGGAGGTTTTTTTTTTCTTTGTTTTGTTTTGTTTTTGTTTGTCATCTGTGTGCTCAAGCTTACTCAGGCTATCCTCACTGTCGGAAGTTCTTTCTTCAAGAGCTGAGGTTCTGTTTTCTATAAAACTTAGTCTATTATTAAATTCTTCCATCATCCCTCTGACGTGATTGACTGCACATTTTAGCTTTGTTAGTTCTTTTTTCAGTATGTCTATTTCTTTTTTTTTTTTAAAGAGAGGACAGTGAGAGAGAGAGACAGACAGACAGACAGAAAGAATTTTTATTGAGTTTTTCACTGCTCCAGCCCCTGTCTATTTCTTTGATAATAGAGTGTTTTTTTTTTTTTTTAAGAGAGAGGGACAGTGAGTGAGAGAGAGAGAGCACACGAAAGAATCAGTTTTATTTAGTTTTGCATGTGGCGTTCATTGCTCTGACACTCCATTGTGCTGGGATTTGAAACCCCATATTCACACATGCCAGGCATGTGCCCACAACTGCCAAGATACTGCTCCAGCCTGATTTAATAAGTTTTTCATCTCTTGAATTTTCTCACTTAGTCCCATCATTAAATCTCCTTTTAGTTCATTGTTCCTTTTAGTAATCAGAGCATTGCTAATTTGTTCTAGGTTTTCATCCCTCTCCTTGCCATGGGCTGGTAGGGGAGTTGTGTGTTTGTGGTGAACCTTCCTAGTTTCATTCCTCATGTTTGAAAAGCTTTTTCTGAATTTTTGAATTGGAGTTTTTCCTGTGTGGTAGCAAGACAAATCTCTGGGTGATTCTTCCTTGCAAGTCAAAG
The DNA here is from genome assembly GCA_004027875.1 of Aplodontia rufa. Taxonomy (NCBI): domain Eukaryota; kingdom Metazoa; phylum Chordata; class Mammalia; order Rodentia; family Aplodontiidae; genus Aplodontia; species Aplodontia rufa. The sequence continues at coordinate 130,433 of PVKS010001130.1, read as the reverse complement.
CATTAGGGCAGACACAGCCTCTCTAATAACTGCCTTATTCCAGAAAGCTACTTCTGCCTGGAGCCTCATTTTGTTGCACCTTTTGGATCTAGGTACCAGGACTCAAATTTGGCATCTGGTGAGGTGGCCGCGCAGCCCACTGGGTTGTTGAAGCTAGGCAGTAGGGGTGCATCTCTGGATCCTGGGGTCCCAGAGATATGGGGAGGGCCAGAATAGATCAGCCTGTATGTCACACTGGGACCTGGGATCCTTGGAGGCAGGAATGGGCCCAATATATCTGGACCTGGTGGGTATCTGCAATAATTGGGCAGCGTCCAGGTGTGGGGTCCTCAGGGTGTCTGGTGTGCCTGCCGGGGCCTGAGTCCTGGTGACTTTCAACAGTGGAGTGGGGTCTGGATGTAAGGTCCTTAGAGTGTCCTATGCACCTGCTGGGGCCAGGGACGAGTTCTGGCCACACTCAGCCACAGGGCCAAGTCCAGATGTGGGGTCCTCAGAGGTGTCCCACGCACCTGCCATTGCCATGGTAGGATGTCCTTTAGGTGGGGTGGGTCTGGGAATGGGGCCAGAATCCTGCGTACATTCAGCAGTGGGGCAGAGTCTGGGCACACAGTCCTCAAGGTGTCCTGCACATTTGCCAGGGCCAGGGCAGAGTCCCTTTCTTGATTGCTGATCATGTTGGTCTCCCACCATCAGTCACTGAAGCCTGGGGTGTCTTACATTCTTGCTCTATCTTCCTTCTAAGCAGAGCTTCAGTGTTGACATTTCTGCCCTCATTCCTGTTGTTCTTCTGTTGGTCTCTCTGTTCCTTGGATTCCATCTCATGTCCTTTTGAAGGCATTTCCCCTCATTTTGCTGTAAGGTGCCCTCTGGTGACGTCCTAAGTTGGGCATTTGGGAGGACTGCTGCGTTGCCTCTAGCGTGCCACGTTGCTGGTAGGAATTGGTGTCAGTTTGCTTCCTGCCATCTCTGTCACTTGGTAGCTTCTCTTTCTGGGAACCTTCAGGCTTACCTCCTTTAATCGGTGCGATGCAGTCTGCTGTCCAGGTTCATCTTTCCTTGTGGTGCTGGATGCTGCTGGAGTCCTTCGGTGGCTCAGTTTTGAGCTAGAGACTGGCAAGTGTGTGTCAATATGTGCTGACTAGCATGTTTAAGATGCATCCTCTGCCTTAAATCTCTTCAACAGTTTTGAGATAGAAGTCATACTATAAAATTCACCTGTTTATGTGTGCAGTTCAGTGGGGTTTTATGTATTCAGAGTTGTGCAGCCTTCGCCACGATCTAATTTTAGAGCAACTTCATCACCTCAGAAAGAAATCCCAGTTTCTTCCTGTTCTCTCCCCCATACCTAGGCACCCTCTCTCTATATATTCCTGTTTGGGGTGTTTAATACCAATGCATGGACTTGGACAGTGTGTTGTCTTTGCTTCTGGCTGCCTTTGCTGTGTGGTGAGGCAGTGTGTTGTCTCCCATGTGTGGTGACCATCCATAGTGGGGCATGTGGCATCACACTCAGTCCATTCACCAGCAGTCGGGAATTTGGGTGGTTTCTCCTTCTTCACTTGGTGATAGTGCTGCTATCCTTTATGTGATTTTGAATGGTTGTATCCTTTTTCCCTTGGTGGGGATTGCTTTGCTAGACACATACTCTGCCACTGAGCTGCATTCCCAGCCCTGGTGCACCTTATACTCTCACTTGGGTAGGTGCCTAGCTAGAGGTGAAGTGGCTAGGTCTAGTGGTGGGCATGTACCTAGGGGTGAAGTGGCTAGGTGTGGTAGTGGGTAGGCACCTAGCTAGGGGTGAAGTGGCTAGGCCTAGTGGTGGGCATGTACCTAGGGGTGAAGTGGCTAGGTGTGGTGGTGGGTAGGCACCTAGCTAGGGGTGAAGTGGCTAGGTGTGGTGGTGGGTAGGTGCCTAGCTAGAGGTGAAGTGGCTAGGTCTAGTGGTGGGCATGTACCTAGGGGTGAAGTGGCTAGGTGTGGTGGTGGGTAGGCACCTAGCTAGGGGTGAAGTGGCTAGGTCTAGTGGTGGGCATGTACCTAGGGGTGAAGTGGCTAGGTGTGGTGGTGGGTAGGTGCCTAGCTAGGGGTGAAGTGGCTAGGTGTGGTGGTGGGTAGGTGCCTAGCTAGGGGTGAAGTGGCTAGGTCTAGTGGTGGGCATGTACCTAGGGGTGAAGTGGCTAGGTGTGGTGGTGGGTAGGCACCTAGCTAGGGGTGAAGTGGCTAGGTGTGGTGAATCCAGGGGCACATACATGCTAGGCAAGTACTCTCTCTGGTGCTTTTTACATTTTAACTTTGAGACAGGGTCTCACTAGTTGCCCAGTCTGGCCTTGAACTTGCCTGCCCACTGGGATGACTGAGTGTGTGCCACTGTGTCCAGTTAACAGTTTTTGACTTCAGTGGAGTGTGATGTATCTCCCTTTTCTTTTGCTGCTTGTGCTTTTGGTGTGATGTCTAAGAAGCTGTGCCTCATCCAGAGTCCTAAAGATTTACTCACAGATTTTCTTACAAGAACTTTACAGCCATAGCTTTTGAGGACCAGGGTACGTTGAGTGGGCTCAGGTGGGTGTTGTAGGTGGGGTCCACCTCCCGTCTGTTGTGTGTGGATGTCTGTGCCGAGCACCATCCTCTTTCCCCGCTGAATTATACTGGCAGCCAGTGGAGATCTTCATGTGCAAGCGAGGGTTTGGTTGTGCACTCTCAGTTGCGTCGCTCAGGTCTGTACTGTCTGTGCTAGCCAGCACCATGCTGTGCAGCTAGCCATCGGCAGGTGTGCGCATGTCCTGATCTGTTCTCTTTCAAGATTGTTTTCGCTATTCTGAGTCCTTTGCATTTGCCTATGAATTGTAGGATCAGCTTGTCAATTTCTACATTAAAGCCATCTGGGATTTATTTTATTATAATAGAATTTATTTTTAGAAAAACTTTAGGTGACAGAAGAATTGAATACAGAGTTGCCGTACAGCCCGCCCCCACCTGTAGCTTCCCTGTGCACATCTTGCATTAGCGTGGTGCGCTTGCCACGGGTGATGGAGCAGCGTGGACACGCCTGCCATCAGCTAACGTCTGCAGTTTGCAGGAGGATCCATCTTTCATGTGTACGTGTCAGGTGCTCACTGCCCCCAATCCCTGGCAGCACTAATCCTCCTCAGTGTCGTGGAGCTGGGCTCCTGCAGAATGCGGCCTTTTCAGACAGGCTTCTCACTTAGCCACGTGCATTTGTTTCTTCTGCGTCCCTCGGTGTCTGGACAGCTCCTTTTCTTTACCCCGATGAACGCATACCTAACATCCTCCTGGTGGCTGCACCGCAGTGTGTTTATCCACAGACCTGCAGGAGGACGTCGTGTCTGCTTCCATGATGTGGCGGTTACAAGCACAGCTGCTGCACACCTCCATGCAGGTTTTGTGCGTGCGTAGGTTTCCACCTACCCTGGATCACTGCTGCGGAGCGCAGTTGCTGTGGTGTGTGCTAACATTGTTGAGTGTGTTCAGGAACTGTCTTCCCAAGGGTTTGCACTGTTTTGCAGTCTTAGCAGCACCAGGCAAGAGTTGCTCCTCATCCATGCCAGCATATGGTATCGTCCGTGTGTTGAATTTTCAGCATTTTGATAGCTGTGCAATGGTATTTCATTGTAGATTTAATGTGCAGCTCCCTGGGCAAGGGGTATAGCTCAGTGATAGCACCCTTCCCCAGCGTGCATGAGGTCTAAGGTTCAATTCCCAGTGCCATCCCCCAAAAATACGTGTGTGGAGGAGCGTATTTGTATATACACTTGTGTGTGCACGTGCATGTGTGTGTACATGTATAAAACTTGCAGTTCCCCAATGACAGTTGTGTGTGGACCATCTTTTCATATGCCATTTTGAAGCCATTCTGTCTTCTTTGTGATGTGTCCTTTGAGGCCCTTAGCCCATTTTCAGTTGGATCATTTATTTTCTCACTGCTGAATTTTAAGAGTTCTTTCCGGTCTCGGGCATCCTTGTCAGATAAGCTTTTCTCCTGTTCTGGCTTGTCATCATGGTCTCTGCAGAGAGTTTTTCATTTCTGTGAAGTCGAGCTTATCAGTTATTTCCTTCATACACTGTGATGTGGGTGTGATGCTGCCAGCCAGCAACTCTTAGATCGTCTTAGGAAGTAGTGCCATCTTTAGAGTGAAGCGTCTTTTAATTCACAAATATGCACGTCTGTCATTCTTAGATTGTCTTTCAGTAGTATTTTATTTACCTTTATGTTTTGCTGAGGATGGGGCCTGGTACCTCACATGTGCTGGGCAAGCACTTTACCACTGAGCTACGAGCCCAGCCCTTCAGTAATATTTTCTAGGTTTTGGTTTATGACTGTTGCATTTTTTGTTAAATTTATTCATAAGCTTTTTTGTGATCTCGTCAATGGCATTGCTGTCTTTGTTTCATTTTTGGTTTCTTCCTTGCTTCTAAACAGTCTCTTTTTTTAAATCCTGGTACACCTTTTTATTCTACATTCTGGGAAATTTCCTTGGCCTTACCTTTGATCCCTTGCTATTGCATTTTTAAATTTTAGCAACAACTTTTACATTTCAGGAGCTGTCATTTGTGCTTGTTGAGTTTTCACAGCAGCACTGTCCACATGTGTTGGGGTGCATTATTTTCTCAGAGATGGCTGGGATGCTAACTGGAGGTTGCTGGTGGGGCTCTGTGCTCCTCCCCCAGCATTGTGTTACCTGGATTCTCTTCTCTTCTCTTCTCCGTCTGTGTGGCAGCTCTCTTCTGCTGTAGAGATTCTGTGGCTGCCCACTTGGGAGAGGAACAAGGCCCGTGGGGCCCAGTTGGGAGGTCCATGTGTCCTCAGGTGTCACAGGCAGGAGGCTCACCTGGGCTCAGACGCCCTGGCTCTACGCCGTACTCTGAGGCCAAGTGGCTGGTGGCTTGGTGTGCTGGTTTGTGCTGTTTGGCCCGTTTCCGCCTGGGCCTGGCTGGGGGTACATGGTCTGTAGAGCCTGGTTCTTGTCTTTTTGCTTTAGCAGGGGCTGCCTGACTGTTCTAATGCAGTGAACCTGAACGCCCTCTTTTAGCCCCATTCCGGTAAGGAACAGATCGGGCATTTTTATTTCACATGCCAATGGTGGTTGTTGTTTTTTTTTTAATTAGATGAATATGGAGTTACAGTTGAGGGGGAAACATTATCAAACATTCAAGAACCAATGTATATATACTTAGTTATCCAGAGCTGATGCCATGTCATGGATGCCCAGCTTGGGTTCCCCATGTTGCTGTTTCCCCCAGAAGAACCCCTGAGTTAAATGGATATCTCATGCAGGTCAGAGATCTCCTTCTGAGATGATTCCCCCACATTCCCACCCTCCAGTCTCCTAGATATTCATGCTAGGCCCTCCACCGACCCTGTCCCCCACCCTGCACCTCCAGGTATCCTAGGCAGTCATCCCCTGTTGCGTTGAGAATCGTATCGTTTGAGGTTATTATTAGCTTAGCCAGTGGTTGTTAACTGGGGTCTGTCTTTGGAGCTCGTGGTGGCCTCAGGCGATTCCCGGGATAATGTCCTGGTTTTGTGTGTGCAGCGTTCTGAGAGAAAGGCCTGGCGCCTTCAGGAGGCTCTCAGAGTGGTCAGAGCCAGAAAGGCTGGAAGCCGCCGCAGCCCTGCTCTCCTTGGCCTCACATGGACCTGTTCTTGGAATCCGCTTTCGTGCTCAGAACACATTTTAAATGACACAGCGTTCCTCCTGAGGCCTGCCTTAAACATGTGCGGAATGACTAATATGGTAGGAGATTATGTACTTTAAGAAGACAAAGAAGGGGGCTGGAGCGGTGGCTCGGTGGTTACGTCGCTTGCCCTGCATGCATGAGTACACGGGTTCAAACCCCAGCACCACGTACACAACTAAGTGTCAGAGCAACGAAAGCCACATGGAAAACTAAATAAAATTGATTCTCTCCCTCTCTCTCTCTCTCTCTCCTTCTCTCTTTAAAAAAAAAAAAAGACAAAGAAGCCGCCCGTTAGAAGTTTAAAGGAACTGTTGCTTCCCTCTTGGAGAACCCAGGCTCTTTTTATTGGTCTGGTTGCCGATACTGTCGTGATAAAGCGATGTTCTCTGAGGATCGGAGAGAGCATGTGTTTATGCTGAGCCTTCCACACTCCTCGGAGAACTCGCACGGTCCCTGGGTGCTCCCAGCTCTGTAAATATTTTTTTTACTAGCATGGTTGCAAGGCAGCAGTCGTTCTTGCCCCTCCTACAAGTCGCTCTGCAAGGGTGGTCCCTGTGAAAATATTTACTTTGTGCTTCTGACAGGAAACCCTCAATATCAAGAAAACAAAATAGCTGTCTTCTGCGCTTCCTCACTCATATAGTGAGTGGTGTAGCTGATCACATTTCAGGAAGTCATTGATAATGTAGGATTGTTCTTTCAACAAGATCTTTACTCTTCTGCTGTTTTTATAAAAAGAACTGAAAGTTTGCATTGGTATCATGCTTTACTATAGTGTTTCAGCTTTTCATCACTATGACAGAATGCCTGAGGTAATTAGCTTAAAAGGAAGAATGGTTTACATTGGCTTGTGGCTTCGAGGTTTCAGTTCGTGGTCACCTGACCCTGTGGCAGCGCAGTACTTCATGGTGGGCGTACAGGCAGAGGAGGCCTGCTCACCTCATGGTGGTGGGGTAGCAAAGAGACAGGAAAGACTCGGAGTTCTGGTGCTCCAGCTTCCTCCCACTGCCCCCCAGAGTCCCACCAGCTTTCCATAGTGCCATGGTGGGGGCCATGCCTTCAGCACATGGGCCTTGGGGGACAGTCAGGCCCAAGTCACAGCCCCTGGAAATCTTAAAGCCATTTGTTTGTTTTATTTTTTTGTTTTGCTTGGTTTTTTTCTTTTTGGTGCCAGGGATTGAACCCAGGGGTGCTTTACCACTGAGCCACATCCCCAGCCCTTCATTATTTTTCATTTTGAAACAGGGTAATCCTAAATTGCTGAGGCTGGCTTTGTACTTGTGATCCTCCTGCCTCAGCCTCCCGAGCGCTGGGATAACAGGCGTGGGCCACCACACCCAGCCCATTTTGTTTTAAGAAGGGAAACACTTGCATTAATTTTAAGGACTTTTGGCTACTCTTTCTGCTCACTTTGGGGATGATACAAATGTGTTTCATGAAAACATGCAGGCCTTGCTCAGAGACCCCTGCCGCAGCACCTTGGCCCTCTCTTCACTGCCTACTGAAAATGTCCTTAGCACTTTCATGTGCTCAGCTGACAGACACCTTTTTTTCTAAAATTAGATATTGAATCTTAAGTTTTCTAAAAATGTTAGCATTTCAAATTGCTTTCATTTTAATGATTCTAGTTTTTTTTTTTTTTTAAAGAGAGAGGGACAGTGTGAGAGAGAGAGAAACAACTTTATTTAGTTTTTCACATGGCTTCAGTTGCTCTAACACTCAGTTGTGTACATGGTGCTGGGGTTTGAACCCGGGTCCTCGTGCTTGCCAGGCAAGTGCCAAAACCTCTGAGCCACCACTCCAGCCCCTAATGATTCTAGTTTTAAACATCCATTTTATCTTAAGTTTAAAATTCAAATAGCTCAGATAACTTCAAAGCTTTCCTAATCACAGTAAACTAAAAAGTTGACTTTCTCTTCCATTTTCCCTCCTCTTCCTTTTTCCTTAATGCCGGTTAGATTCCTCTATATTCCCTTGTGACAGTCATCTGATTTGTCGCTGTGCCACTCATGGTTTTGGCTTGTAGTAGAAAGTGCTGTCTCCTTTCTGTTGTGAGCAGGACTCAGTTTCCCCCGCTGCTTCCTTTGGCATTTCCCTGCTGTAGAAAGCTGCGCCTCTAGCCCTGTTTCCTTATTCCACTTCGGTTAACCTCCATGAAAACCTTGAACCAGCGTCCAAGGGCAGCGTTGGACCTCACAGAATTCAAGGACAAATAAGTCACTGTTTCCGCCCTTGGATTTCCTGCAGCTGCTGAAATACACAGGTGTAGGTTCAAATGCATCTTCACCACCTGCCTCATCTGTGGAATCACCACGTTAAAATGAAGACGTGGAAACCTAAGACAGGAGGGGAGTTAGCTAGGTTTAATTAATAAACCCACCAAAGGTAAAATTTCACCATTACTCTGAAGGGCAGGGGAGAAGGGAGGGAGGCAGACTGGGGAAGGAGGCATAAGAGGGGTTATCAATATGGCTGCGTACACTCAACTCCCACGAGAAGCCCAACTATGCACTCGCAGGCAGAGACCTTCAGAAATTTCAAAAACTAATATACATGTATGTGCTCATTTCTGTCTATAGCATGGGGAGGAGATATGAGCTCATGGAGTGGAAGAAGAGGGGAGATCCTGGAACTGGGATCGGCCTCAACTTACTTTGTCAACATCCATGTATGCATGAATGTGTCACAGTGACTCTTTCCAATATGTAAGACTATGTCGAACAAATCTTAAAAACAAAAAAGAAAAAAATGACGATGCGGATCCACTGGTACATGTGGAAATGTTCAGACCAACGCAAGATGGAGAGCAGGGAAAGCATTCGCAGCGATCTGGATGTGACCTGTGCCATCTGGACCTGCCCACTTCCCATACTTGGGTACTTTTAGAGAAGTGCACCGGGCACCTCACTTGGACCCTAAGTTTCTGTTGCTGGGTTTATGAAAGAAACGGTGCCACTCAGGGTAGTCTGGTAGTTCGCCTTGCTTATGGGAACATGTGTTCTGCCGTTCACCCAGAAGGATAAATTGTTTTCCATTCTACTTCGCTGCAGTGCTTGTTATTTTCAGGGCGGAATTTGTAGGGAGGATTCTGAAGAACAAGGAGGAAGGTCGGGTTGTGTTCCGCCCCCAGGTTGGAGGCTTGCGCAACGTCAGGCGGATTTGTTAGAGCGGAGTGGTAGCTTTTGTTCTTTCCGGTAAGGGCTGATCCCGTGAGGGTGTTTTGTTTACCTGCCGATTTGACCTGTGCAGGTGTCGGAGCAGGACAGCCCAGGTGTGCCGCAGCCAGCGCCCGGACCCTGCTGCCTTTCTGTTAATATTTAAGTTTGTGTTTTGGGTGCTTTGCTGTTTTATTATGCAAACATTAAGCAGGTTCTTAAGAACTCATACTATACAGATAAATTAAACGTTTGCCATTACAAAAAATATTTGCTGCTCAGAAAGAAAACACAGGAGTAGGAAAAGACGGCTAAATCATCCATAGTCCTATTATTGAAACACAGACCTTCACTCTGTTTAGGTGGCTTTTAGCAGTCACAGCATATATACAACTTTTGCTGCTGTGTTTTTTTCCCACCTGAGTGTTTTATGTTTCTTTGTTTTAAAAATAGTATTTGTGAGGCAGGAGCGGTGGCTCAGCAGTTACAGCACTTGGCTGGCAGGAGCAAGGACCCAGGTTCAAACCCCAGCACCACATAGTTAGAAAAACAAGACCCACATGAAAATATAAAGTTGATTCTCTCTTTTTCCCTCTCCTCTGTCCATCTTTCTCTTTATTTAAAAAAAAAAAAAATATATATATATATATATATATATCGCATTTGTGTTAGTTTAGAAAAACTCTGTTTTAGATTAAAAATCAAATAGAGAAATATATTTTCAGGGTTAAAGTCACTGCTTTTCTGCATTGCTTTCTGTTTACCAACAGAAAAGTTTTGGTAAGTTTTGTATTTAGATAAGTTCTTTGTTTTTCAATTTAGGTTTGTTTAAAAATATGTAAATAAACTAATGGAGAAACCACAGAGTACCATGCTGGATTTACAAAATAAAGTAAGGTATTCCCTGATCTCCCAAAGCACTTTTATTCTGCTTTTTTCGGTGAGATTTATTGTGGTATACTTCACATATTGAACAGTTGCTATAAGCATATGCTCACATAAATGGTACCAGTCCAGACAGATAGTATGTTCTTCACCCTTCAAGTTCTCCTGTCCCGACCACCATCTTTTGCAGGGGTGCTGAACCCAGGGGTGCTCCACCACTGAGCCACATCTTCTGCCTATATTTTCTAGTTTGAGACAGGGCCTTACTAAGTTGCTGAGGCTGGCCTCGGACTGCCCATCCTCCTGCCTTAGCCTCCCAGTGACTGGATTCAGGTGTGCACCACCACACCAGGCCCCAGCGCTCTCTTTGCAGTGGAACCATCCTCCCTCTCCCCAGCCTCCACCCTGGCAACCACTGACTTGATGCGTGTCCCTGCAGTTTTATGTTTTCAGAACGCTGTGTACTTAGACTCATGCAGAATGGAGCTTTGCTTCTGTCTGGCTTCTCTCCTTTGACAGGATGCTTTAGGGTTCCTGCGCGCTGTTGCTCAGGAGTTGTCTCTCTGTTGGTGAGTGTGCCTCATGTGTTTACCCCTTCACCACCAGTGAGTTGGAGCTGCTGTGAGTCACAGGCGCTCATAAATGAAGTTGGTTCTTGCTTTCCTGTTCCGCTCTATGTGAACCTACATGTTCATTTCTCTTGAGTTAGTAAATACCTGGCTGTGGGACTACTGGGTCACCAGAGCATTTTTTTTTCCCAGCCCAGTCATGATTTTTTGTTGTTGTTGTTCCTGGTGAACGAGCATTTTGACATGCATTATCTTGTTTGGACACCGAACTCTGCGAGGGAGTCTTCTCACGACTGAGCACCCGAGACTGTTATGAGCTGCCGCCGCTGGGCCAGCACCTAAGAATGGATCCTGGACATCCGGGGTTCACACTGCTGCTGCTGGGCTAAGACCCAAGACTGGATCCTGGACATCCGTGTCATGTGCTGGGCTAGGACCAAGACTGGATCCTGGACGTCCAGGTCTTTTGCTGCCCTGACTCTACACTTCTGCTTTCAGAATTTCTTTGTTTTGACAGTAAGCTAACACATCGCTCAGATCTGGGCAACAGGTAGAGAACGCAGTATTTATCAATAACTAAGCGTCAGGACACAAGTTTGTTCCTCCAAATATTAGCTTCCATATCTGACCTAGAAATTTGGAAGTTCACACAGTAAATGTTAACTGCAGTCTAGTCTTAGTCTTAGGTAAATCCTGCCCACCAATTTGTTTTGCGTAGAGGATTAAGATCTCACCAGAATGTTAATAGTGTATAGAATAAGATTTTTCTCTGTCAGTTGGATGGATAGTTGTGTAAAGTTTCTATCTTGCAGCATTCAGAAAATGAAATTCTCTGTCATACTTTAGGCCCTTCTCTAATACAAGTATAATAGGATGCTTCTAAATGATTAGATTCTTTCCAAGATTTTCATTTCATTTTGGCTCTGCCCTCCCCTTGTTTTAAAGAGAGCAAGAGGGAAAGAGAAAGAGAGAAGCGATTCTTTTTATTTTCTCATCTGACCTGTTTCTCTGACACTCAGTTGTGTCTGTGGTGCTGGGGTTTGAACTTAGGTCCTCGGGAATACCAGGCAAACACTCAAACCACTGAGCCACCGTTCCAGCCCCTCATTTTGTCTTTCTTTAAACAGCTTGCCAACTTCTTTCTAAATGCTCGTCAGTAGAGGATAGCCCAAAAGTGTGCATGTCACTCTTTCATTTAGAATAAAATTTCAGTTTTTTCCATCATAAATTTACTGAAGTGATTACCAAACCTTAAGAATATCTAGCATAATGCTTCACACAGACCACATCTCTTCCCACGTCACCCTAACGTACAAGAACAGTGTTGGAAAAAGAGCCTCGTGTGGGAAGAGCTGGTGTCATAACCGCAGTAGCGTGAACTCAGATTCCTCGAGCCCCTGGGTACACAGAGGTTGGGAGAAGCAGCAGAAGATTCTGTCACTGTATTCGGTGTCCCAGGCTTCACAGCTCAGCCAGCCCCACCTTCAAGGCAGACAAGGAGTGGACCTGGGCAGCAGCAGCTCCAGGTGTCCACTGGGCTGCGGGGAAGGAAATGTTGATTATACACCTGGCAGGACCCAAGTCCAGGCATGGGCCCACTCGCTCCAGGAAAGAGTAATCACTCTAATCATTTGCGGGTCCAGCTACTGAGAAAGCAGCTTTATTCTTCTTGTTCCAATATTTACAAACAGGAAAATATAACTATCACTGGGGTCAATTCCAGCCACTTACTGATTGAATGATGGTTTATAAATTTTGTAACGTCGTTTGAAAATGAAGATAATGACTACTTGATTGGGGCTTTATGCAGTTCGGAATAATGCCTGCAAGCTCTGAGGACAGAGCCTGGACGTACTAGTGGAGTCCTCTAAGACCCTGGGGAGAGGGGTGCTGTGAATTTTGGAAGCTTTGAGTCAGTCTTTATTTTGGTCTTCTGTGAACTTGGTGTTTAGTTTGATCAGATGTTCCATTCAGCCGAGCAGTACCCAAGTTGAGTCATAGTGAGTTTGGTAAAAATGTATAAATAACCCAGTCTAGGAAGATTCCAGATTTCAGCTCTACGGTATTTTCTGTTTGAGAAGTACAGACTTTGGAAGGCAGAGTGAAATGGAAGCTGGAATGTTTTAGAAGGTGGTAGTAAAGAATGAGAAAGTGGAGAGGAGTGGAAGGGATGAAGAATTTAAGCACTGCTCCTTTTTGGCCCAAAGGATTACGCAGCTCTTAAATTATGTTGATAGTTTCTGTATTAATGAAACGTTTATTTTCCTTAGATCAGGATTTTGAGAGAGAAAGACAATGAGAGAGAGAGAGAGAGAATCAATTTTTATTGAGTTGTTCACATGGCTTTTGTTGGTCTAACACTTAGTTGTATATGTGGGTTGCTGGGGTTTGAACCCGTGTACTTGCGCATGCCAGGCAAGTGCCGTAACCGCCAAGCCACCACTCCAGCCCCCAGGATCATTCTTTTGTTGGACAGGCCTGGCACTTCTCTGGTGTGGGCTGCGTTGGGTGGCTTCCCCCTCTCCTATTCTAGTAGACGTTTCCCAGCATCTTATATTTTTTTTGTTTTGTCTTGTTTTGTTCTTGAGATGGGTCTCACCACGTTGCCCAGGCTGCCCCAGCTCCTGGGCTCCGTGACCACCGCCTCAGCCTGGCAAGCAGCTGGGGTGCAGGCAGCATCCGCCCTGCAGACCTTGCTTCCTGCTTTGGTAGCCTTGCTGCTGATGGGAGATTCACATGCCCTCCTCACCAGAGCAGCCAAAGGCGAAGCGCCCTTTGCAGGTGTCCTGAAGGAGAGAGTTGACTGATTTAAACAGGGTGTCTTTTTGTACTTTTCTGTAATCCTTGATTCAACGCACTAACATTTTAAGGCTTGTGTTTTTTTTTTTTTATTTCTAATACTGGAGTTCAAAGTACTTTGGAAATTTTTTTTATATTTAAGACCATTCATCCTAGCCACAGTTGACTTGCTGTGAAAAAAACTTGCAGCAGACATTTGCAGGTATGTTTATGAGCAGATGTTATTCACCAATGCTGTGTTTAGGCGAGTGGGGAGACTGGAGGAGTGGATCACACCGCACGCGGCTCCTGCTGCCCTCCATAATTACTTACTTGGGAAACTCAGGGCTACACTGTTTCCTGCTTTAAAAAAGCAGTCAGGAAGCAGATGATCCCATATATTCTTGCTTTCTTGATTTGCAGGAAGACTTTTTGAAATCAATATGCCATCTGTTAACTTGCCTATATATGATGCTTTTCTCCTGCCAAGTGAGAAGTGCTTTTGAAAGTGGAAAAGGTGGGGCTAGAGCAGTGTCTCAGTGGTTACGGCGCTTGCCCGGCATGCGCAAGTACCCGGGTTCAAACCCCAGCACCCATGTACACAACTAAGTGTCAGAGCAACGAAAGCCATGTGAAAAACTCAATAAAAATTTAAAAATTAATTCTCTCTCACTGTTCTTCTCTCTTTAAAAAAAAAAATTTGAAAAGGTTAAAGTGCTTACCGAAAGGTTGAGTGGGGTCTCGCTCCCAAGTTCAGATGTGAGGAGAATGCTGCAGGAGTTAACAAGTGTCACATGTGTTTGGGGGCTTAGTTGCCCAAGTTGCTAAAATTTATGTGATTCAATTTGTTCTATTAAGTCAAAAGTTTTTTTAATCGTACTCCAGTAAGATGGAAAGATGGAAAAATATTAGCTAAGTGTTGTGAGTAAGCTGTGTCATTAACAGAGAGCAAACGCGTTTGTCTTTCTACAATGTCAGCATTTACTGAGTAACAACGGATTCGCCCAATACCACTTTCACACGGCAGCTCACTGAATTCCTGTGGGTCACCTGGTGGTTAGCTATCACAGATCATTTCTCCAGCCTTAATGTCTGCTGTGTACATCAGCTCACACCTTACACTTTACAAACATGTACATGTCATGCGAAGGCTAAGAAAGGGTTCAGGCAACCACCTGGAGTTAGAAGGCTGAACGGAGAGCAAAGGCAGAGAGCAGATGGGACGTAGGGTCACCATAGGTGGTCGGATAGGATTGGGACCAGCATAAGAGCTCATTTAGGGTACAGAGCTGTCAAAGCACAGGAACCTATTCTAGGCCAAGGCCCAGACAGACCGACAGTTTCAGTGTCAGCTGCAGGTGGCTGCATGGCCAGGAAAAACCACCCTCTGCTGAAGTCCCGTGGGGACAGGGAATCAGAAGATCTTCACAGTGGCGATTTTCTGGACATGGCTCATGATGATGGACCAGGTGACAGAGACAGAGTACCAACATGTTGACTCTTGGGGTCTCCTCCTTTTATTGGCCTCCTGTGAGGGGTTGCACCAGGTGACGTTGAAGAGCTTCCGTGTTCGGTGTTCTGATGTCATTTGGGACGTCTGCGTGTTGAGAGCCGCTTTGGTAAATTGGCACATGTAACCTATTTAATAACTTGTGCCTTCTGTTGGTGCCGGGATATGGTGGTTATTGACTTGGATCAACAAGGTGTGGGGTCACCTTGCCTTGGTGCTAATGTTCAAAATGGAGTAACTCGTGGACAAGTAGTGCTCCACACACTGCAAGAGCAGAGATGTGAGCCCCCTGAGGATGGCTGCTCTCTAGGTGGAGAGTAGAGTCACTCAGGGCACGGGTTGAGGCCCCCTAGGATGGCTGCTCTCTAGGTGGAGAGTGGAGTCACTCGGGGCACAGGTGGAGGCCACCTGAGGACGGCTGCTCTCTAGGTGGAGATGGAGTCACTCGGGGCACAGGTGGAGGCCACCTGAGGACTCCTTCTCCGTACATGGAGGTAGAGTAACTCACAGCAGGCACCACCTCCTCTCCACACTGATACTGCTCTTGGGATCCGACTAGTTTCATCAATAATTTTTGCTACTAAAGTCTTCTTTTCTGTGTGTTTTGTTTTAAGGAAGAGATGGGGGGTTAATTTTATTCCTTTTTTCATTGGCCTTTGTATCGCTAACACTTAATTGTGCGTGTTGTGCTGGGGTTTCAACCCATGTTCTTGCACATGTCAGCCAAGTGGTCTGTTGCTGAGCCACCGTTCCATCCCTAGTACCTTCAAGCTTGTAGTTTTGTGTTGCTTTGTCCCGTGGAGGCTGGAGTCGAAGCCAGGGCTTCTCGGGTGGTGGGCGCTCTGCCTCGGAGCCGTTGCCCACAGCTCTGAGCTTGTGCGCAGGTATCTGCCCTGCTTTTGGTCCCTATCTTTGGTCCCTCTTTTTGTTCTCATTCTTATCTATATATTTGGGTGTTTGCTTGTTGGGGTGTTGGGCTCTTTGGGTGCAGGTGTAGAACCCAGGACCTCGCACATGCTAGGCAGAGCTCTGCCCCCCATCCCTGGGACTTCCTAGCAGGCCCAGCAGCGTTCCCGTGCGTTGCAGGGCTTCAGCCCGAGAACACCAAAGCGTGCAATACTAGCATGTTGTAATTTGTGCACGTGAAGTAGTTAGAAAATAGCTCAAGCAGTGCTTCTTGAAAAAGCTCTGTGATAGATGGGGATTTCTGGGGATGAAAAGAAACAAGGAATTAAAATTAGTATTGCAAAAAATGTCATGTTAGAATGTCAGGCTGAGTCCATTGGTGTAGAATGTAATGAGATGAAGTAACAGGGATAAATATTATGTCCTATGTTTAAATTTTAAAGACACGATATTGACTTAGAGAAGCAAGGGGTATATAGCACTAGTTAATGTTTTAGAGCATGTCCTATCATTAGTTTTATTAGGTCTAAGATGTTTTAGATCTTTCTGAAATAATTGTTGAACTAGTTTGAAAATAGCATATTTCTATTGGAAACAAGCAATCTGATTTAGGCTACTTCAGTTTCACAGGCAGTGCCTGGAGCAGGGAGGGGAGAGCTGGCTCTGGTTTTCCTGGTTGCATTGTGCATGGAAGGGTGGTGATAGTTCAGATCACTGCAGACTGTCAAGAAGAGAGGGCTTGCATGGCAATGGCTCAGCACAGAGTCCCGTCACAGAGGGATGAAGCTGCGGAAGACTTGACCTAAGACAGCGAGTGGGGGATGGGGAGTGCAGCCCTGGTGTTCGGTGCCCCTTGGTTGGAAGTGACTCCCACTGGTGAGAGCATCTCGTCCTGCAGGTCCCTTGGCAGTAAGAGTGGCTGAGAGCTATTGGCCAAGGGGGCTTCTGATGGCCTGGAGTGCAGTAGGCCTCTCAGTGGAACAGAACCGAGAATTGGACCCCGTTTTGTTCTTGTGACCATGTGTTTGGCCTCCCCAGCCCAGCTGTCCGTCGGCCCCCTGTCAAAGTTCCTAACGTGGGTTGACAGCTGTGTCCCACTTCCACCGTGTGGGAGGAGAGTGGATTGCCATCTGGTCTGTTCTCTGCCCTTGCTCCAATTATTTGTAGCTGAGAGAAAAAAGGTCACTGAGTTAAATGACTTCTCAGAAACCCAGGAGGGTGGCAATCAAGATGGGTGGTAACCAAGCCAAGTAGACTTTCCAGACTGTGGTGCAGATACCGTGACAGGGAGAGCGGCTTTGCTGTAGAGAAACTGTATCTAGGGGCAGATCTTAAAGAGCAGTTTCCTGAGAATCAGACTTAGGAAAACACTAAGTCAGGTACAGTGGCACACACCTGTGGTCCCATCTGCTCAGAAGGCTGGGGCTGGAGGATCACAACTTGGAGGCGAGCCTCAGCAAGGTAGTGATCCTGTCTCAAAAGAAGTAGTAAAGAGGACTGGGATCATAGCCCAGTGGAAGAGCGCCACCTCTGGGTTCAACCCCAGCACCACACACACACACACACACACACACACACACACACACCTCTGGGTTCAACCCCAGCACCACACACACACACACACACACACACACACACACAGAACAGAAAACACTAGAGCATTTCAGGTTTGGGACCGGCTATATTCCTCTTTAGCTGTGGGGTACAATGGATGACCAGTTGTGGATGGGACATTATAGTGGACATTCTCATCTTCGATGAAGGATGCTCCTGGGAAGTTCTTCCTGAGCCTGGGAGTAAAGGCAGTTTTATCGTAAGTTACTTCTATGAGTAGTAAAAGGTTGATGTTTTCTCATAGCTACATACAGTATCTCTTACACCAGGGAAGGCCAGGGGCATGATAGCTGTGGAATTCCCATTGACGCGTCTAGGAGTGGCAGTCTGGGGGCCCAGGGAGGGCAATGTCAGGGGCTTTCTTTACAGAGCAAGCGGTATAGTTAGCCCTTGTGGAGTGGCAAACCATTCAGGGTGTAGCAGTGGAAAACGAGGTTTTCTTCAGCTCCCACATCTGTGGGTTGGCAGCGTGGGCCTCGTCCAGCTGGGTGGAGGCTGCTGATCTAGGATGATTGCCAGGAGCTCCACCTGTCATGTGTCCTTATCCCAGTCTTCTCAGGCCAGCTGGGCAAAACTCTTAGCTGACACACTCCAGGCTGCTTACGGCCAAGGCCCAAAACAAGCATGAAGTCCCTTCTACTGAATTGTGTCCATCAAAGCAAGCCTCAACATCACCTAAATGCAGAAGGCCTGGAAATGGACCCTGACCCTGAATCGGAGGACAGCACCGGAGAAGCTACTTGCAGAGAGGGGAGATAGAGATGGACGGTCGTTTCCACCTCCTTCTTTACTGGCTACACAGCAAGCACACTTTAAAGTACTATGGATCAATAAAAATATCCTGTGTGTGCATTTGTCACTGGGGATTGAATCCAGGGCGCTCTGCTCTGACTTTTAGCTGTACCCCCAGACCTTCTTATTTTTTATTTGAGATTGGGTCTTGCAGTGTAACTGAGCCTGGCTTTGAACTTGTGATCCTCCTGCCTCAGCCTCCCAATCACTGGGATTCCATGTGTGAGGTGTCACTATGCCCAACTCAGATACTTCTGTTCACACTTTACACAGCTCTCACTTCGTGTTGGGTGTTCATTTATTTTAATTTGAACAACAAATCCAATACCTGCAAAGTGGTCTTTGTTCATGTACTGAATTGTACAGTGCAGTGGAATGGAGGTTAAAGTTACAAGTTATAAACTAAATTGATTCCTTTGTTTCAAAGTAAGGTAAAAGTATCTAATATGTGTTAACTGTGTCCAAAAAAAAAAAATCTACTTGATATTATAGGTCCTTATGTTCCTGTAGACACCTAGGATGGCTTGGGTGTGCCTCAGTGGTGAGGGCCGAACTAGCATATAGGTGCCACTGGGTTCGATCCCCAGCACTCGGAAAAGCAGTTGTGTCGGGAATAAATGATCATAAATGCAAAGCTTTTGGGTATCTCTTTAAAAGTGACCATTTTGATGCACTGCTCTGACATTTTCCCTTTGCGTGCCCATCACGTCTAGGAGCTCTGCCAGTGCCGGCCTGGTGAGGGAAACTGCTCCTGCTGTAAGGAGTGCATGCTGTGTCTCGGACCACTCTGGGACGAGTGCTGTGACTGCGTTGGTAAGTTGACCCCAGGGCAGCGTCTCCACGTTCACGGCTCTGCAACCCTCAACTTTAGGAGACTTGAAGGAGGGCTCGGTGTCAGGACCCTTGTCTAGCATGTGCATGACCCTGGGTTTACTACCCGGCACCACAACGGGAAAAGAGACCTTAAGGAATGTCACTGTGGTGGATGTGTGATGAGCTGGCCTGGGGTGGCGGAAGCATGTGAAACGCTGCTATTGCATTTGCTTGTACTGAATTATATTTACATTGTGTGTTTAATTGCTATAGAAAAAGACCTGGGAGGAAATTTGAAGTGTGTGTCCTTGGGATGTGGAAGTGAGGGACCAAGACAGGATTTTTGCTTTCTGGTTTGAAATCTTCTATACTGTTGAATTCCTTATAAGAAGCATTTTGTTTTAGTAATGGGAAGCACGTTTTTTTTTTATTTGTTTGTTTTGTTTTTGTTGTTTTTTAAAGAGAGAGGGACAGTGATAAAGAGAGAAAGGCAGAAGCAATTTTATTTAGTTTTTCATGGACTTTCATTGCTCGGACACTTCATTGTGTACGTGGTGCTGGGGTTTGAACCCGTGTACTAGCATTTGCAAGGCAAGCACCGTAACCGCTGAGCCACCGCTCCAGCCCCAGAACCATGTTTTATATGAAGCGTTTGGAAACATTTTCCAAGATGTGTTAGGTAGAACAGCCAGGTGTACACATGTGTTGGTAGAGCACTGTTATTTGTGTGGAGAAAGAAAACCTAACGTCACCTTTGTCACCCATCTGGCCAGTTGACTCTTCGCCTTGAGGTCCCATTGCAGGCATCCCCACTCTCAGCAGTCTCCTTGGGTGCCTGAGGGCACCCTGGCTTGCAGGACCATTTACTGCACAGCCCCGTGATCATTGTCCACAGGTACCAAGGAGATCGGTTGACCCATTCAGTTAGCTCCCGTCTTGCCTAAGCGAGATGCTTGCACTGCAAGAGACCATGTGAGCTCCAGGCCCCCTCACCTCCTTCCAGTCCTGGATCTCGCGCCCCGCCACCTCTGAGCCTCAGTGCTGTCGCTTCTGTGCTTCGCAGTAAATCCTTTACTCTTCTCCATTCTTTAACTTAGAGCAATCACTTCACTTCCTGTTGCATAGGTGGGTATTTAGTTTTCTTGCCTCTTATTGGCCCCACAATTTGTCCCTTGTCCATGACTCGTTGTATAAGTTCATCTGAATAAATGCTCAGCCTGTTGCAGGAGCTTTGGGTTTTTAACCTGCAAAGTATGAATAATGTATCTTTCAAAAATGTTGTTTCAGGGTCGGAGGTGTCGCCCCTGGTCAGGGAGCACCCTCTCCCTTCCTCATGGGTACAGGATGGGGTCAGGCTCTAGTGAATATTGTCCCGTCATGTTTCTCTTGGGACCTCAGCAGTCGGGTAGCCAGTGTCTGGCCCAGAGAGAGACAGGCTGCTGTGACGGTCAGGTATGGGAGTCCTACCACAGCAAGCTCCAGCCCTGGCTGTGATTTTTCTTTTATGTCACCTGAATAAATTAAATTTTGGATTATTTTAGAGCATTAAATGTAAATGAATACATACAATGAAAATAAAAATAGCCACATTAATCCCTTTTATACATATGTAGACATTTTAACATGGAGGTCAGAGTACACAAGTATGCTTTAAGGGGTGGAGCAGTAGCTCAGCGGTTGGAGCGCTTGCCTGGCATGCGTGAGGACCTGGGTTCAAACCCCAGCGTCATATACACAACCAAGTGTCTGAAAAACAAAGGCCAGATGAAAAATAAATAAAATTGATTCTAACATGCTGTGTTAAAAAAGATGCACTTTGAACAGTGCCTAAAATCTGTGAGTGTTAGGTACGTCTGTGTGTGCTGTAACCATTGCACCTTGCTGAAGTACCACTGAGCTTCTAGGAAAAAGGTTCTGCACTTTTTCCATTGAGATTGAATTAATTGCAGGTGGCCCTGATACTATAAATTTGGAAGCATCTGATGCACTTCTAGAGTACTGCCCAGTTTTTTTGTTTTGTAAGTTTTTTACCTTTAGGGCTTGTTGGCCAGCTTTAAATTTGGAGTGCATTCCAGCGTAGCTTTACAGTTTCATTAAATCCAGTTTTCTCTCCGCTCCCCGAAATGAAATGCAGATACGCCAGTTATTTCTGCTGCAGCCCTTCTCCGAGGCTGCCTGTTCAGCCTGCGCCTGCTCCTGCCTTCTAGGTCAAGACCCCCCCACTTTCCTGGGTGAGGCACAGCCTCCCGAGGATGCAGGTTGGCGCGTAGCCTCCTCTCTCTGCCTCCTTGTGCACCTTCGCCCACACGTCCTCTGGCCTCTCCTCCTGCTCCTTGAGGCAGAGCTCTCTCCTCTTCTGGTTTTCTCCTGAGGCCAGAGCAACCGCTATGGTCCATTTTTGTCCCCCTGCCGGGCATCTGCCTCCACTCCTGTAGTGTTGCGACCCCAGATCTCTACAGCAGGCTCTTGGTGGTGGAGATGTTTTGTTTTTTCCTGACATTACATTTCCACCTGTACGAAAGAGTAGAAAACACAGGGAACTGCTGTGTACCTACTATGTGCCTATTACTCTGCTTCAACCGTTAAGATGCTGCCCTACTTGTTCATCTGATCTTAGGTTCATCCTCACCCTTTTTGCTTTTCTGGGGTTTTAGGCAGTAAATCATTTCACAGCTACACCCAAACACTTTCGTTATGCGTCTCAAAAGAGACAGTAGCTTCTCTTCCAGTTAGCAGTCCTCCCTCCATATCGTCCAACACCCGCTGCCCATACTCAGATTCCACTGTCTTCTCTGGGTGTTCAAGGAAATCAAGAAGCAGGGTCCGCTAGCTGTGTTTCCTGGTTGCTGATTCGCGTGTTTCTTTATTCTAGAGCGAGTCCTGCCTGCCCCCACCTCGTTTCATTCTTTCTGGTCGATCATTTTGGTGGAAAGGAGCCCGCGTTCTGAGTTTGGCCGATGGCTTCTGTGCAGTGCAGCCTGTTTCTCTGTCCACTTTTCCTAGAGGTTGGAAACCAGATCTGGAGGAAGGATTAGATTCAGGATCGCTCCTGGGGAGGCGGGGTGTGTCAAGTCGGGAAGGCGACACCAGATGCCCTGCTTTTGGTGATGCCCAAACTGGTCAGTGGGCGTACACAGGCAAAGTGCCGTCCTCTGGCAGTCAGTAGAGGGCCCCGTCGCCCCTGCTGGCTGCACTCTGCCTGTGGGTCGGACATTCCGTTGGAAGATGTCAGGCAAGGTCCGGCGTCTGTCACTGCTCCTGCAGTGGTCACCAGCTGGGCTTACTCTGTGTAGAGCTCTCCTTTATCCAGCAGCGTCCACTGTTTATCTGGAAACAAAGAGTGGATAAACAAATGCAAGGTAAATACTTACAGCTGTTCTTCGTCATTCGGAGACTGCTGACTCTGCCCTCAGATTATGTTAAGGTTCAGTACATTTTGTGTGCTCTTAGCTTGCTTGCTTTTTTGAAAATGCCATTGTGAAATCGTGGGGGTCTTAGAGATCTATGTATTCGGTCTTTGATTAGATTGCTGTCCTTTTTTTCTTCACATTGTCTCATCTCTGGTTAGTCGGAGCCTTTCAGATCTTTGCAAAGGCCCTGAGTCTGTCCGACGTGCTTCCTGTCTTTGTGAGCCTCAGAACCCTCCCAGGCTGGCCCCGCAGGCCTCACATCTGCGGCTGTCCAGGAGCTGTGCTTCCTTAGGAGGGCAGTTAGAGGCTGCAGCCTGAGCTTGGCAGTGCCACGGCTGCTCCTGGGTCTCTCCTGGCCCTCACCAGTGGGCACAGGTAGCAGGCAGGTACGCGTGCAGGGAAGGCCCTGCTTGGACTTTGTACTAATTCAGTTGTAAGATTACAGGTCTTTATTTCTTTGATTTTATATTTGTAACTCTTTCCTTTTAGCTGAAATTTTTGGTTCCTACTTATAGGCTTGCTTTATTTATTTATTTATTTATTTATTACTTTTTTTCTGTGTTCAGCAATTTATTAGAAAGTTATTTTGATCCTTTAAAGTAATAACATGCTTTTATGTGTAATCAATGAGATGATTAAATATGATTGAAGGGCGTAGGTTCTTGCATATGTGCTGAAGGTGCAAGCGCAAGGACAGTGTTCAAGGTCATTTGGAATCATTTCCTGAGCAGTGTTGTAACCAACTTGACAGAGTGAGGTTTACTTGTGTTCCTTTTTTTTCCGTTTTTAGGGATTGTTTTATGTTTTGAGGATATAAAATGTTTACACAGCACAATGACAAATGTACACAGCAGTGGTTAAATAGGGGCTCAGCTCCCTGCTTCAACCATAATCAGTTGTTCAAACTAGGACCCCTGGAAGGTGAAACAGG
Organism: Aplodontia rufa; assembly: GCA_004027875.1. Lineage (NCBI taxonomy): Eukaryota > Metazoa > Chordata > Mammalia > Rodentia > Aplodontiidae > Aplodontia > Aplodontia rufa. The sequence continues at coordinate 107,373 of PVKS010001130.1, read as the reverse complement.
GCAGGCTAAGCTCGAACATGAATGGGCCTGAACTGACTGCAGACAACGGGCCTGGAACAAGCGTTTGCATTTGTTACACAACACACTCGTTTCCTACACAAACCACTGTACCTCCTTGCCTTCTTGCTTCTCTTCTTTTCAAACTATTGCATGTCGTGGAGCTTCTTCCACATGTGTGTGTACCTGTGCATGTGTGTACATTTATATGTACATGTGTATATATGTGCATGTGTATGTGTATATATGTACGTGTGTGTACATGTGTATGTACATATATGTACATGTGTATACATGTTCGTATATGTGTGTATATGTATGTGTATATGTGTATATGTACATGTGTATGTGTATATATGTGCATGTGTATATGGTATATGTACATGTGTGTGGTATATATGTACATGTGTCTATATTGCATATATGTATGTGTGTGTATATATGTATGTGTATGTGCATATGTACATGTGTATGTGTGTAGCTATGTACATATGTGCATGTGCATATATGTGCATGTGTGTATACATGTACGTGTATGTGTGTCTATTTACATGTGTATATGTGCATATATGTACATCTGTATTGCATATGTGTACATGTGTGTCTATTTACATGTGTGTATATGTACAGGTGTATGTGCATGTGTGTGCGTGTACATGCGTATGCTTATGTGTGTTTGCATGTGTATGGATGTACATGTGTGCATGTGTACATGTGTATGCATATATGTACATGTGTATTGTGTATACCTGTGCATGTGTATGTGTATATGTGTGCATGTGTATATGTACGTGTGTGTATATCTATTTACATGTGTATATATGTACATATTTTTTTTGCCCGCTGTGGGCTGTGGTGGTGAGCGGCGGTGATGTGTGTGTACTCCTTTGCCTCTGGGTGGGCAGTGCGCTCCTCCAGGCTTTCCATGTTGAAGATGCGCCGCCGCAAGCGACGGCAGGGTCCTCCTGAGCAGTGGGCTGCAGGTGCAAACCCTCTTTGCAAGCCCCTATGTCGCTGGCACTTTCACCAGGGCGCTGAACTCCACGTGTGCATTCCCTGCAGCTTTGCCAAGCACCGATAGCCGTGAGCCCTCACTGCTGTTGCTGAACAGCTTCGGGATGTTCATCTGATGTGTCAGAATGCCATGGTCTTAACTTTCATTCGGCTTATTACCAGTGCGGTGGAGAGTCTGTACGTTTAAGGGCTATAGATTTTTGAATTGTTTATTCCTATGTGCTGCCCACTTTTCTACTGTTCTTTTTTTTCTTCTTAATTATAGGGGTTTTGAAAAATATGTAGTGAGGATGTGATCCCAACATCCGTGTCATCGGTATTTTTCCCCATCAGTCGTTTGTATTTTGACCTTGCATTGGTATTTCTCATCCTGAAAGTTTTATTTTTACGCAGCTAATTTAATAGATGCCTTCTTGAGCTATGAGGGTTTTCCTCAGCTGCAGGACTGCTTTCTATGGTTAGACTTGTTTGTTTGCATACAGCTCTCTGATATTTGTCCTGGGCTTTTGTTTTTTGTGTGTTTGGTACCAGGATTTGAACCCAGATTGCTCTACCACTGAACCACATCTCCAACCCTTTTTCTTTCAATTTTGAGACAGGACCTCTCAGGAGTTGCTGAGGCTGGTCTTGAACCTGCATCTTCCTGCCTCAGCCTCCTCAGTGCCTGGGATGACAGGTGTGCACCACCACGCCCAGCTTATCCCAGTTGACATGCGAGCTGTAGATGTAGTTTTTTTAATTACTACTCGGTATTGACATGTTCTTGCTAAAAGTGGACAGTATTTATTTAGCAGTGTGTCTGTCCCCCGCTGAGCTGCTGCCACCTTCATCTTGTGTGCTTCACTACAGGCCTGGGTTGTCTGTTGCTGTTCTGTTCATAGAAACCTTACGACAGTCGCAGTATTGGTAGGTCTGGTCCCAAGCCCAATTGCTTTTTTGCACAACCTGTTATCCGTGCACATCCACAGGGCACAGGCAGTTCTGAATACGGTCATTGTCATTAACTACAGATACCACGTTGCTTTTGCACAGCAGAGCTCTTGAATTTATTCCTCCTAGCTAATTGAAATTGGTATACTCTGGGCAGCATCTCCCAGCTCTCACTGCCTTCCCCCTGCACCCATCCCCAGTGACCATTCTGTTCTCTAGTTCTAGATCTGTTTTAGATTCCACCTGTGAGTTCGTGTGGGCTGTGCCTGGCACACTCCCCTTAACATAACGCCCTCCAGGTCCATCGGTGTTGGAAGTGACAGGATTTCCTTCTCTTGTGTATACATCCCATATTTTCTTTGTCCATTCATTCATGCATTAATTGAAGGCTATCCTGATTCCATTTCTTGGCTGTTATGAATAATGCCACAGTCACCATGGGAGTGCATATGTCTCTGACACACTGATTTCATGTCCTTTGGATGTACACTCAGTAGTGGAATTGCTGGAACATGGGTTCTTCTCGTCTTCCTTTTTTTTTTTTTTTTTAGGAAACTCCTCTATATTTCCTATAAATACTTAGTACCCCCCCAAAATAAACTAAAATTAGTACTAGCATGTGGTAAGGTGAAAGAATACAGGGAGGTCTGTATAATGAAATGCCTTCTCTCTGTTTGCCAGAGCCCCTCCACCTTCAGTTAAGTGCTTCTTCTACATCCAGTCAGTGTGTACGTGTTTCCCAAGGTTTTGAATGAAATGCACACCCAGAAAGTGTGCTTTGGAAGTGTAGAGCACGGTGGGTTTGCACAAGCCTAACTAGGCCCTCTAATGAGCATCCACATGAAAGCCAAAACCTAGCCACACCCTGGGAGGCCCCTTTTTGGGCTTTTTTGTATGTTTTAACATAATTGTATTTAACAGTCATTAAGATACCTGTAGAATAACTTTTTTATATTTCCTTACATCAAAAGGCATCTTTCGATAATGTTTTTTTTAATATAGAGGGGACAATAGGGGAGAGAGAGAGAGAAGCAATTTTTATTTAGTTTTTCATGTGATTCATTCCTCGGAAAATTCGTTGCGTACATGGTGCTGGGGTTTGAACTCTCCTACTCGCACATGCCAGGCAAGCGCCATAACTGCCGAGCCACCGTGGTTTTTGTTATTTAAAGAAATCTTATACATCTCAAGAAGTTTTTCTTTCCTTTTGTGAACACTGGAAAGTTCTAAATTTCAGAAAGGTTAACTGTATATAGAAATAACAAGCATCTGTCCCCAAGACACTTGAGACATCAGTAACTTTAGTTAACCAACAACTTCCAAAAAAGGTCAGTGTGAATGACTTAATATCCAAATATAAGTGTTTGGTGTACAGTGGCTGAAGACTGAGGTTTGAAGGATAGAAAGAAGCCCAGTTGGCCAGAGGAAGCTCATCTGGGGGAGGGACGGCAGGGAGGTCGTTCAGAGCCCATCCTGGAGCCAGGGAGAGGAATTGAAGGCACACCGGAGAGTGGCGGCAACATCTGTGTGACGTTTTAAACTGATTATCTGACCACGGACAGTGAAGAGATGGATCTGAAGAGGAGGCTTCAGCGGGACTCGGAAGAGGTCATGCATGCCGGAAGTGGTGGCTGGGACCCAGAGTATTCTCAGATTGGATGTAGCATAGGAGGGAAGAGGGGAATGAAGGACGACCTATGAGTCAGGTGCAAGAGGGGTGGATTTAGAAAGCTGTCATCACCGAGGAGGTCCAGGAACTGGAGACCAGAGTGTGTTGGGTGGATCTTCAGTGTGGATGCTGGAATCGAGAGTGCCACGGGCACATGTGACTGCCGCAGCGAGTCTCACTGTACACGCAGTTGTAAAGCACTACTTTAAAAATCCGAAGCCCAGCAGAGTGGAGGAAAGAGAAGGGTGTTGGGAGATGCGCTAGGGAATGAAGTGCTTGTGTGATGTGTCAAAATGAACCCCAAGATTATGGATAGCAATGATATACTCATTTAAAAAAAAAGGAAGAAAATGACATCAGGCCTAGGGCTAGAAATGACATGGTGATCCAGTCCTGAAGTTACCAGTAGAGAAGGGAGAACGGCCGAGGACCCACAGGAGGGAAGGCAGTGCGGAAGCCCAGTGACGTGTTTTAAAGAGGTGGAGGTTCTGAAAAAGAATGGAAGACCGGTTTAAACTCCATCAAAGTACACTGTTTCTGAGGCCATCAGAAGTCAGGGGGATGGGGTGGAGCAATGGCTCGGTGGTTACAGCGCTTGCCCAGCATGTGCAAGTCCACGGGTTCAAACCCCAGCACCCATGTACACAGCTACGTGTCAGAGCAACGAAAGCCATGTGAAAAACTCAATAAAAATTGATTCTCTCTCTCTCTCTGTCTCACTGTCCTTCTCTCTTAAAAAAAAAAAAAGAAGAAGAAGAAGTAGTCAGGGGGAGCTTGGTCTAGGGTGATAGCTGAGGAGGTGAAGAGCTGTGGCCTCACTGGGAAAACAGCCCAAAGGTTACATCTGACCTGCTGTGGTGCTGCCTGGAGTGGGAATGAGGGTGCTGGGGATCTCTGGACTCATTTTGTCCAGTGGATAAAGTATGACAGGGAAACCAGAGGGTGCTGACCTAAGACCCAGGTGTCCTGGGGAAAGCAACTGAGACAGATTAGTTCAGGGACCTGGAAAGCTCTTGAGCAGAGTTAGATATGAATATCTGGGAAGGGTGGAGGGATAGAAGGATGGGTGGGTAGGTGGCTGGCTGGATGGATGGAAGGATTGGTGGATAAGTAGATGGATGGATGGGTGGATGGAAGGATGGATGAATGGATGGATGGATGGAAGGAAGGAAGGATTGGTGGATAGGTGGATGGATGGATGGATGGAAGGAAGGATTGGTGGATAGGTGGATAGATGGATGGATGGGTGGATGGAAGGATTGGTGGATGGATGGATGGTTGGATGGAAAGATGGAAGGATTGGTGGATGGGTGGATGGAAGGATTGGTGGATGGATGGATGGTTGGATGGAAAGATGGAAGGATGAATGGATGGATGGGTGGATGGAAGGATGGATGGATGGATGGAAGGATGGGTGGGTAGGTGGGTGGATGGAAGGAAGGATTGGTGGATAGGTGGATAGATGGGTGGGTGGATGGAAGGATGGATGGATGGATTGATGGATGGATGGAAGGATTGGTGGATAGGTGGATGGATGCGTGGATGGAAGGATGGGTGGATGGGTGGATGGATGATCACATTTTCCATTCCCTTCAGGTAATGTGATTTTAGGCTAAGCATGGTCTGTGTTCACATACTTGGTTCTCTTCCTCAGTAAACTGAAATAAAAGGAGGAATTACAAATGCAGATTACATTAGATATCCAAAAGGAAAGGCAGCAATTCTGTTTATTTGGTAAAAAGATTGAAAGCAACACCAAAATTACTTGCATAAAACAAGATCATGGCAGGAGTAGGAATGAGCTTCCCAGCCAAACCCAAAGAGCCACGTTCAGCTTCATAGAGTGTAGACATACAAAGTAGATTTGAAAATAGCAAGATTATTTGAAGGCATATCAGTGGAAGGTATGCATGATTTTATGCCCTGTCCCTTCCTTCCTTCTTCATAAGAAGTTCTAAATCATCCAGGGATTATTTCTCAGGACAAAATTGGAGATCTTCTCTCTAGAGAAACTCAAGGAACTATCTTAGGGTGAGGGCCGCTGGTGTGCTGTTGGGACACCTTAAGGTGCTACAGGGAGGAGGGGTCTCCAGCATAATGAGCAGACATGCAAGGAGAGCAGAGAAAGCACCTTGAAAGAAAGAAGGAGGCAAAGGGCAAGCTGTGTGTGAAATCTTTGGGAAATAAATCTTTATAGAAACTGATGTTATTTTTTATTATGAAAAACAGGAAATTAAAATTCAGTTAGAAAAATGATAAATTTAAGAGATTGGAAATAATATTGAAATGTCAGAATATAAAGCAGAGAGACAGGAAAGAAAAAAAGACACTCCAGAAAAAAATTAAAATAGGAGAGAAGTTCTTATCCAAGAAATGATAAAATAGCAAGATTATTTGAAGAGCTGCATGATTCGATACCATGTCCTCTGCCTCATTCTTCACAGAATGTTCCAAATAATCCAGGGCTTATCTCTTGGGGAAGAAGTTGGACAACTTTTCTCTAGAGACAGTGAAGGAAGAAGACAGTTTTCCACCATTTGGCCTCAAGCAAGGCCTCAGATTGAGAGAGCGAAGACCATGCAGGCAGCAAGAATGAAAACAGACCCATCTGCAGGTCCTCAGCACAGCACGAGTGCTGCACAATGAGGAGCTTCCAGGGTGTCAGGAAGCCTGGGGACGAGCGCAGGGCAGCGGCCACGCTGCGCAGGTTCTGCCGTCCAGTGCAGGCCGTGGGCCCTCACTGCGCTCCGCACAAACCCTTTCTTGTAAAGGCCGAAGGGAGGACCACAGAAAACAGCAGAGCTTGTGCAGGCACTTCAGCCAGGAGTCCAGGTAGGGAGGTGAAGGGTCTGGAGGCCTCCTCTCCGAAGAAACTGCGCTTCCCAGGCACCCAGCCAGCGCGTAGTTGGAAAGCATGAGGATTTTTCTAGATATGCCGAAACCTTGTTCTGCGATCCACAAGGAGGAAATCTCCAAGCTTAAAATGCCAAGGAAGGAAGAAACCTCAAGAAGAAGATGCTTTTCTGGAAGGGAGCTCAGTAGTTCAGCTTTCATGACACAGATCTTGTAGCAGGCACAGAAACTGGGCGCACGGCAGGGGCTCCCTGTGCCAGTGCCAGGCTCAGCAGGGATTCGGAATGGGCCACTTCTGCTCTACCCTTTTTTGTTTTTTCCAAATTGTATCAGGACCTGATGGTGCACGCCTGTGACCCCAGCGCCTCGGGAGGCTGAGGCAGGAGGGTGGCAGTTATGATGGCTTGGCATAATCTGCAGTTGAGTTCATGGTCCAGTTTTTACAGCTGTCTCAAAAGTGTGTTTCTCTAGCGGGTTTGTTCAGATCTTTAATCCAGAACCACCCGGTTTTCCCCTGCGCAGTTTTGACACCTCAGGGGCACTTTCCAGTGGACCTGTGGAGTGAGTGTCTCCCGTGGTGTCCTCTAACAGATCCTGTCTCCTGCACTTCAGTGATTCAGAGCCACCGATAGGCACCTGATTAGATTCAGGTTTCCTGTTTCTTGGCGGCTGTGCTGTGTGGAACGTGGCAGGATATTTTACGGCATTGAGAAAGGTTGTCTGCAAGTCAGAGGCGCTGCCCTTTGACGTGACCTTGGGCGAGGATCCTGTGCGTGAGCTGTGGGGACCTCTGCTTGGAGTTTCCACTTGGAGGAGGTGTGTGGCAGTGCGGAGGTTGGAAGATCCCAGCGTCCTCGTCTGCAAACCAGGAAGAGATGTAGGGTAGGATTAGATATCAGACATATTTAAGATAACAAAGGAAACAAATTGCAGTGTTGGGATAATATAGTTACTAGAAATATGCAAGGAGGAGGTGACGTCAGTATAAATGAACTTGGTCTTTCGTCTCTCACAAGAAGTGTTCACAGATCACGTTAAAGATGCCTGTGCAGCTATTTTGACCGTTTTATTTAAACCACCGTGGAGGCAGCTCCGAGAAGGCGCTGGGGTGGCCTGGGCTGGGCGGCATGGAAGGGACCCTGGCCTGCTGCTGTGAGTTCTGCTCTTGTTCAGTGTGCAGTCATCAAGGAAGTGACACCCTTGCCCCCTTTGTCTTCCTTTCCACTGAAACGCAGCTTTGTCAGGTAAACCACCTCTGATTGTGTCCGTGGCCTTCAGCTGTGTGGTGACGGCGCATCACACTTAAGTGTTGATCAAATTCTTCATATTTGCTGGCTGCAGATGGAGAGTATGGTGGGGTGAATTTTGCCTGCTGACTCAGGATACCGTCGGAACTCTTCACGGACGGGTTTCAGATCTGTGCCTTTCAGTCAGTGCTGTTTGTGACCATGATTTGCAGAGCGAGTTTTACACACTTTTACGCTCAGGCGTAACTAGGACTGCTGTTTTTGTAGTGGAAGACAGAGAATGGTAACAAAGTATCTCTGGGCAATGATGACAAAGGGAAGGGTGAGCTGCAAGGCCACCTGTGCCTAGAAGAGCTCCCTCAGGACAGCCCAGGACACCGCAGTCTCCTGACCCCGAGTGAACTTCAGCCAGGGCTGCAAACTCCACTCACAGTGAAGCCGGCAACTGCGCAGCTCCGCAGGTTTCAGAGGCTTCGTCCTCCCCAGCAGGACAGCCTATCTGGAGGACTAGCCATAGTCCCCCGGTGCTTAAAAGAATGCAGAATTGGAAGACCGCCCACAGCAGGGAATGCAGGGAATTGCAGCCCGAGGGGCCCCGGTGATCTTTTGGGAAGTGATTGTAATTAAAGAGAAGGTAGAGGAGTTTTATTTCACAGGCATTTGCCCTGCAATGCTACAGATCATTTGCGAAGGGCGGGGTAGAAACTCCAGTGGACTTGAAGGCTGAGCTATGCCTGTGGCCCCAACCCAGGGCTGCGTGGCGTTGCGCAAGTCATTCCTGTGTGTGGAACCACGTCCTCCTCGTGCAGAGTCAGATCTAATCACTAACCGCACGCCTGTCACGCAGTCTAGGTTGTCAAAGCTCGGAAGAGGTGGCACTTTATGAGGCGCAGCACAGACACTCTCCTGTAACCCTGGCACACACCCCGCCCGCCCTCGACAGGCAGCGATGCCACGCAGTCCCTGCCACGCTGTCCCTGCCACGCAGTCCCAGCGGCGTCTGTTCCTGTGGTGCACGGTCCCCAAGGAGTGCCTGGGGTCTTGGTTGTCTCCAAGTGAAACATTCCCTCTCCCTGGCAGCTTGACAGTGCAGTATAGGCCTGCCCTCCACTCTGCCCACCCAGGGCTGACCTGTGACCCCACTTCAGTCACACCTCCTGGGAACCTGTCACCAAGATGACCTAGATGCCCGTGTCAGGTGACACAGCAGCCATCTGTCTCATCGCTGTGTGGCGCCTTGATTTCCTGACACCGCTGACCCCTCTGTAGCTGATTGGTGCTTGGGGGCATTTTCCAGGGCTCCATCACTATGTCCCTTGTCACCTCCGCCAGTCGTGGCACCCACTGGCCACTGCTGTCAGACTGGACGTGCCCCTGGTGGCCCAGATGGTGGTTTTCTGTTTCCTTCATTCCATCTGTGTGTGTTAATTAGCACAGAAGAGCAAGCTTCCTTATCCTCTACTTGTCTGTTCTTTCAGTTATGGTTCAAGGACTGCTCGGATCCTCCTTATTCACACAGTGGTAACCCACTGTTACCATTCTTCTAATTATCAATTTGTTGATTTAACCAGTGTGGTGGCACACACCTGCCTCCCCAGCAGCTCTGGAGGCTGAGGCAGAAGGATGATGAGTTCAAGGCCAACCTCAGCAATTTTGTGAGACCTTGTCTCAAAAAGTGAAAAGGGCTGAGGAATAGCTCAGTGGTGGAGCGCCACCGGGTTACATTCCCAGTATCATCCCCCACCCCAAAATTGTCCCCTTAGCCCACAGGACCCCTTCACACAGTCTCCTGCGTCTTTTCCGCGAGTCCCATCATTCAGTGAGCACATCGTTACTTTGTACTTGTGCCACCTCGTCCTCGAATCGCCCTTTCTCCAGGGAGCTCTGGCTCCTGGGGCAAGGATGGGAGCCTCCACCGAGATCTGGGTCATGGTCTCCTAGAGTCGCCGCGGTGGGTGGCATCAGACACGTTGAGCTCTGAGCCCTGGGCCCGTGAGCTGTGGTCAGTGAGGAAAGTCACTTTGGCTCTCTCTGCTCCCCAGGCATGTGCAACCCTCGGAACTACAGCGACACGCCCCCCACCTCCAAGAGCACGGTGGAGGACCTGCAGGAGCCCATCCCATCCCTCTTCCGGGCGCTCACCGAGGGGGACACCCAGCTGAACTGGAACATCGTGTCTTTCCCTGTTGCAGAGGAGCTCTCGCACCATGAGAACCTGGTCTCCTTCCTAGAAACCGTGAACCAGCCCCACCAGCAAAATGTGTCTGTTCCTAGCAATAACGTTCACGCGCCTTACTCCGGCGACAAAGGTAATGGTGGGGGGCTCCCTTCCACCCCTCCCTGGGTCCATCCCTGGGTTCAGGTCACCTTCTGAAGTGCCTTTTGGTTTTGAATCTACAGCCTTAAGTAAACGCTGGATCTCAGTAGCCAGAAGGCAGAACTCCTCGCTGCCAGGGCCAAGGCTGGGCCCAGATGGCTGCTCCATGCTGGTGCCGTCCCACAGGCTCTCGTGCTTCCCCTCAGCATGGCACCAGCACTGCCCGCCCTCCGCGTCCCAAGCCAGGCTTCCACCACGGTGGTGGTGCCACCGCTAGAGATTCTTCTGAGCAAGTGGTGGTGTGATGCCTCGTTCCCAGAATCTCAGCGCTCTGCACAGGGTGCTTCTGGTCCCCAGGGAGCAAAATGGGCCTGCCCCGTGCAAACCTGAGGAGCATGCTGTGTTTGCGTGGCAAGTGACGCCAGCGTGCTGAAATGCACAGGGCACAGAAGTTTTATGAAGCCCCTGGCGTGTGCAGCTAAGGCACCGCGTGGTTCTAGCAGAGAGAGCGCTAGGAAGAGTGCACCTGGGTCAGTCAGGGCGTGATCCGAGCTTCTTCCTGCTTCCCGGGTTGTCCATCTAATCCTAACCGAAGCAGACGGAACTTCAGACATTTGTAGTGAGAGCAAAGTGGCTTTTACTGGATGACAATTTAATCAAATCTTGATTTAAATATGTAATGAATCTTATTTCCTTTTAAGTTAAAATACTTTACACAACAAATTCTAGGTTTAGGAGAATATCAGAAAGACACAGAATGTGGTAATAAGATGTTTTGCTGCCATTTCCACACCATGGAAATGTGGATAATCAATCATCATAGATATGCTCTACGAATCCACAGACTCTGCTCAGAGATTCTTTGAGTCCCTGGAGGTGTTTTGGGGAGGCCGCTTCTGGAACGCCGCTGTCCGTGGAGCAAGCCCAGCTTCCCCTCAACGGATCCCTGCGCTTGCAGGGGCCTGTGCTGCCTCTTGACTCTCAGGCTGCCTTTCTGCCTGGTTCCTTGGGTCCTCTGATGAGTCTTGAGTCCCAAGTGGCTGTCCCACAGGTGTTCACGGAACACTCATTGAATGATAGACAAAGTGAACTTGGTGGGTCCGGTTGCTTGTATGCCCGCCCCCCAGGTGCTGTGCTGCCTCCCAGGTCCCATCTATGTCCCCGCTGGTGGGCCTGCCGTCCCCAGCTCGGCATGCACCTCCTCTTGGCTTTCCTGTTGTGTTGCCTGAGAGCTTTGCTTTTCATTCTTATTCCTAAAGAAATCCAGTGTCCCCCTTAAGCCTCCTCCTTACTGTTCACCCCTGGCAACTCATCGGTTCTGAAAATGGCTCTGTTATTTTTATAACCTCGCCTGACTCATATGCTCTCCATAATGGTATTCATTGTCCTTTGTTTTATTTCATGTACCTTCTGCTCCCGGCTAGGTAGTTATAATGGGGTCTTGTATGTTGCCCCATCTGGCCTCTAACTTGTAATCCTCCTGCCTCAGCCTCCTAAGTCTCTGGGATTACAGGCATGCAGCACCACAACCTGTAGCAAATAGTTTTTAAGCCCAGTAATATAACCTTCAGATCAAAGTCTGAAAGGTGATGCAAAAGACTAAGGAAGCCATTTGCTTTCTTATGCTGGGGAGGAAGAATTCTCAGCACAATGGACAAAAAAAAAAAAAAAAAAAGATCTTTTTCCTATACCTTGTCCATGCCTTGTGCAGACCAGCATAGAACAGAGACACATAACTGGTGGAGAGCGTTCCCTGTGCTAACCGCCCCACGCTGCAGCCTTGACTTCTGTTTTCCAGAACACATGTGCACGGTGGTGTACTTTGACGACTGCATGTCCATCCATCAGTGTAAGATATCCTGTGAGTCCATGGGCGCGTCCAAGTACCGCTGGTTCCACAACGCCTGCTGCGAGTGCATCGGCCCAGAGTGCATCGACTACGGCAGTAAAACCGTCAAATGCATGAACTGCATGTTTTGAGGGAGGACGAGAACATGACCCCGGCACTCCGTCAGAAAGAGGTGCGAGTGCTCCCCAGCAAGTCCCCTGGTGGGATCCGTGTGCCAGCAAGTTCCAGAGACGTGTGGCCTGGGCCTGAGGTGCTGTGCGAGTGCCCTGCCATGGTGTCAGGCACGTGCATGTCACTGCGCTCTCGAACCCGTTGCTACTGGCCGCACACCTCAACACACGCGGTGCGCACAGGTTTCTAACACGAAGCCCGGTGCGGTCTCCTTCCAGCATTCCAGATGCTTCCAAGCTCGCAGAACCTGCTAGCACGAGTCACCTCCCTCGGTGCCTGCAACTCCTAGGACGCCGTTTTCCTAGGCGTGTGCCGCTCTTGTGCCTCATGCCTGCCAGCTTTCGAGCAGGGGCTGTTGTAATACTCTGAAAGCTCACACGGAAGGCACCTTCCACGCTTCTGCACTGGGTTTAGAAAGTTAACGCCTGCTGCGTGCAGAGTTGAGACTGCCCACGCTCTAGAAGCCCCGCACAGGGGCGGAGCTGTGCGCAAGTCTCCCGCAGGCTCCTAGCCCCACCAGCAGCCTTCGCCGCGGTTTCAGGGTGCACCACGGGGCCAGCGTGAGAGCCGCCTAGCACAAAGGGTAGCAGCCTGTCCCCTGTGGGCAGGTGGGGTGACACTGCGCCCCTAGGCCTAGCAAGACAGAGCCAGGTTCTGCAGCCCATGCAGTCGGGAGGGAATTCACGGATGTGTACAGGGAAGACTGAGGGTGTTGGGTGTCATGCTGGGAGACAGACTTGAAACTCTGCTCGAGGCCTTCCTTACGGTACGCTCCGTTGCTGCGTGTGTGTCTGTGTCTCATGTTTTATTAAGTAGCACCATATTGTGGGAGGTTAAGATCCTGAGATGTTCTTCACAACCTCTCAAAATTCTCTTCACTCCAAATACACTACACAGTTATTAAGTCACCTTTTCATATAATGCTTCAGTAGAGATAAAACTTAAGTACTTTGCCCTTCATTGTAATAAAATCCCAGTCTTCAAGCATAAATCTAAAACATATTTTTATCACACAAACCCTTGATTTTACAAAATTTCTAATTTCCATAGTAGCATTTGTATTACAAGTGACTTTTTAGGAGTCCCTCCTTACAAGTCTTCATATTTTAGTTGAACACATAGTTGATTCTCTGTTATGCAGTATGTATTCATTATCTGAACAGCAGTCACAGGGTCGTGCGTGATGTCGTGATTACAGTGAAGTCCACAGCCTCGATCACGTTTCCTCCCTGACATACTTGGGCGGATGCTCCAGGTGCTCTGGCTCTCAGGAAGCTGAGCTTCAGCTCGTGGAATGCTGAGAGGAGAGCCCTGGGCTGTCCCTGCCCCGTGTGTCCCGAGTGCCTGGTGGAAGCCCCTGGGCGCCCTCCTCACCAGCACCTGCTCAGTGGAGGCGGCTGAAAGGAATCTGCAGCCAGCGGCCCCATTTCTCCCTCGCTGTTTCCGGTGACTTTGTGCCTATGAATGAATGCAGGGATGCTTTTGGGTTTGTTGGCAGCACACTTAGTATTTTCCTAATGATGATGAACATTTTGAGGTGCATTGATCACTGTCTTTTAGCTTTTCATTATTAAATTGTAAAATGCAATACTTTTCTCCATCCTCTGTGCTTCTCTGGATAATTTATTGATCCCCATTCTCCCACGGCACATGGTCCACGATGGAATGGGCTTTGTGCTCAAGTTCTGCTTCTTTCTTCTGGCTCACCCAGGGGGCTGAGAAGAAGACAAGAGTTCACTTACAAATCCCACTTCCAGTTGTGCAACTGTTCAGGGTTGTGAATATCCATGTTTTTCCAGATTGAAAGTGCAGCCTTTCAGAAACCAGCAGCCACACTAAAACGTAGCATCTTCACTCCTCTAGTGGAGCTTGGAAGAAATTCCTTTTATTCTAATCAAAAATCAAGTTGTTTCCTGTATCAAAAGCAGACCAAAAGCACCTGGTCTGAGTCGATGGGTCCTGTGAGGGCTGTGTGGCCGCCCTGGTCCTGAGGTGGGATGTGTGCCTGCCCCGGGGTTCCTGTTGTCCCTTCCTGGTTCACAAGGACACTTCAGATGAATCCAGCATTTGTTCACTAGGCTGGTCTGAGAGAGAGGCCCTGGCATGGCAGGGGACCTCTAGAGCCCCAGGACTCAGATGCTAGAACGTTGGAGTGCAAGTCGGGATCGCCTCGAGCGGAGGAGGGGCCGCGGCTTCAGTGGAAATGAGGGAGCTAGATCAGCTTGAGAAAGCTGCTGGGAAGCCCATCCAGCTCTGTTCTACATTGCTAAGTGTGTTTCTTTTGATTTAGATCATTCACAACATGCAAAACTGTGTCTTTTCTTTGGTTGTCCCTATAATCAAACAAGTATTTTAATAAAAAATTGAAATGGCTGTGAAGCGTGTTTTCTGCTGATTTCAGCACAAAGCTGAGGGTCAGCAAAGCATCTGCTTCCCTTGCGTAGCCCTGCAGAGTCGGCCAGGACCCGGGAGCTCTGCCAGCTGCTCTCTGCCTCTCCCTGCGCTTCATGGGGACCCTCAAGATGAGTCCTCCAGGGGCCTCGGGTCCGGTGCTCAGGAGTTACACAGTCAAACACTGTGATTCCTGCAGGCAGCCTCGTTGCTAGGACGGAGCCTCAGGGCATTTCGCAGAACACATGACAGCAGCCTGGTGCACAGGGTGACTGGGAAGCTCGAGGGGACAGGACATCCGAGAGCTGTTCTGCCGAAGGCGTCAACCAGTGGAGAGAGGGTCAGAGGAGGGTGACGCTCAGGCGCAGTGCTGGCACACGTGGCCCCAGTGGCCTGCCACTTTTTAAAAATAATGTATTTCAACTTTTAATTGGCACAGTTTGGGGGAGGCGTGGCGTTTCAGTGCACATGGACAGTATGCAGCGATCGGGTCTGCAGACACTTGCCGTCTGCGTTGAGCGCGTTCAGACTCCCTCTGCTAGCTGTTGTACCCCATCCCCTGGGTTGATATCCTGCTGTGGTGGGGACATTGGAAGGCATTCTTCCTGTTGGTCTGCACCCCACCCATGAACCGCCTTGCTGGCCACTGTTGCCCCCTCTTCTGGGATTCTCTCTTCTGGGAGAGTGTCACCTCCACTCAGGCAAGCACACTGCAGGGTCTTTCTGTGCTCGACTGATTCCTCAGCATGATGTCCTTCAGGTGCAGCCACGTTGCTACAAATGACAGGGCTTCCTTTTTTATGGCTGAGTGGTGTTCCGCCGTGTGCGGCCACCTCTGCTCTGAGTTCGGTGAGCCTGGCAGTCACTGCCATTAGCTCGAGGGCGTTAGCCACCATGGCTCCTTGACTTCAGCTTTTTCCCAACGAATGCAAAGTCAACTCCCTTTTCCTCACGTTAAACAAAATGTATGGGAGGCCACTGTGGACCTGACCTCCTGGACTTGGCCCAACACACTAGAACAAACCAAAATGAAGTCACTCGCGCCAGATGCCACAGCATCAGACTGGGTCCCAAGGCAGACCAGCCTTTCTTGAAAACAAGATTCCAGTGTAGCTGAGCATGAGAAAGTCTGCTTTAACTTTTTAGAAGCAAGCTGCTCATAACCCTCTGGGTGCTTCTATTCTGCTTCCCTGGCCCTCGCTGCAGACTGCTGTCCCGCCGTTGCTGGCTGGGAGCTCTCGCTCTGCTGGGAAATGCACGTTGTCCTGCCTGATGCCACCACAGGTGAAAGCCAGTTAGATCCAGGACTGTGTCGTCACATTGTCTTGTCGGTCTCCTTTGGTTTGCTTTGTTTTTGGTACCAGGATTGAACCCAAGGACACAACCACTGAGCCACATCCCAGCCCTTTTTATTTTGAGACAGGGCCTTGCTAAGTGCTGAGGCTGGCCTTGAACTTATGATCCTCCTGCCTCAGCCTCCCGAGTTGCGGGGATTACAAGAGTGCACCACTGTGCCCCACGATTTATTGTTTTTAGAGACAAGGTCTCACTGTGCTGCTCAGGCTGATCTTGAACTCCTGGGCTCCAGCCATCCTTCCTTCTCAGCCCCTGGGTAGCTGGGACTGCAGGCCCGCACCCTCTGTCCTTTTTATTTTAAAGACAGGGTTTAATGCGTAGAGTCATCAACAACCCCAAGGTTCAGCTTTGGAAATGAGAATTCTCAGTGCAGATGAAGAGAGAAAAAGATTTCCATCTCTGGCAGTGCTGGGAAGCCCCAGGGCCTGTGAGACTCAGGGGGAGGGCTAAACAGTGCAGATCCCGGCAGTCGCTGGGCTCAAGGGAGCCACCACCACAGCGTCATGGCCCAAGTGCTGTGTGTCCCTCCTCCTGGTCATGTCACTCTGCTGCCAGCACGGCCTTTCCACCAGTCATGTGCAGGCCATCGCAGCTGCTGCCACGGCTCCAGCAAATCACAAGCTTCCGTGCGCCTCAGCTGGCGTCACCGTGTCCTCCCAGCCTGCCCTGCGCCGGGTGTTCTGCTGAGAAGACGGGGAGAACAAGGCCTTCTCTCTCCATGCTGGGACAGAAGCGGAAGAGGCTGGGTCCCCACGGCTCTTGCCTCAACCTGCCCAGGTCCCCAGGCATTCTCCACACCAGGCCAGAGCCTCGGTGCGAGGCGGTATCTGAGCTGTGCTTGCCTCTTTCTGGAGCTTTCTACCTGCTAATGAGCAGCCCTGCCTTCATCATCCAAGACCCTCAGACTTGCACCAGGATTCTGGGAATCCCAAGATGGGTGACAGAGGCCATCTCCTGGCTGGCACTGGAGGGGACGGGGCTCCAAGTCAGACGCTATTCAGTTTAAGAAAAGAATGTACAGACAGCTGGTCCTTGCTCCATCTTCTGTGCGCCTCGACCGAGGGATGGAGCAGCTACTGTTGGGACTTGGGTGGTGTGGTCCAGAGTGGCCATGTTGAGGTGCTGGAACCTGATGGAAGGTGTGGAAGCCACAAGATCGCGAGGAGAGGCCAAAGGGACACGTGGGACAGAGCACGAGTAATCCACTTCCAGATTTCAATTCCCCTCCCACGGACTCTGACCACAAATGACACTGTTAAATTGATTATCGGACCTTATCCACAGGTTCATAAATAATCAGTCTCCTAACCTGGCTCTAAAGAAAAACAGATCTGAGGACGCTTCGCTCACAAGCAGATTGTAACTGATACTGTTAGGATGCGATGACTGCATCCCTGTCACACTGTCAGCAGAGCCCTCAGTATTACACAAATACAGTGTTCCCTAAGTTCACAAGCAGCACACTGGGGACAGAGGAACCCCTGGCAGGCAGTGATTCACGCGAGTGGCAGCACACGGGAGGACTAGAAATGCCCCGTGAGCTCAGGTGTGCGCTGCCGGTCTCACATGTGCATGCATGCCTTGCTCAGCGAAGCCAGCAGGTCCTCTCCAGCGTCCCCGGGGCCTGTCAGAGCACACTCCTTGCGTTCTCTTACGACGGTCGATCTGGCCAGGCACCAGGGTGCACATCCCAGCAACTCTGGAAGCTGAGGCAGGAGGATGGCACGTTTGAGGCCAGCCTCAGCAAATTAGGGAGACCCTGTCTCCAAATAAAATAAAAAGATCGAGGGATGTAGTTCAGTGGTAGAGCACCCTTGAGCTCAGCCCCCAGTACCACAAAATAAATACATAAGAAACATCAATGCCTCACTTTGTCCCGTCCTTAAATTCCATTCTGCGATGCTCTCTAGGACCCATCTCTGGGCGTCCTGAAGACCCTGCCCTGACAAGGACTCCCCTCTTGGTGGACTGACGCCCTCAGGAGCTCTGGCTCTCTGGCTGGGTGAATACTTTGAGAACAGGTTGTTCCTCAGGTGGGCACCCCACACCTTGGTCCTCTCTGCACACAGCCAGCCAGCTCCCTTCTGTGTCTCCCCATGCTGTGACACAGCCAGGGGACCATTTCCAGGACACCAGCACCCTGAGGTTTAGATCCCCCAGCCACCAGAGTCGCGAACCCACTGAGCCTGTGTGAGGTTCACGTTGCAGGCGTTGTTAAGCAACTCAAGTGGGCGAATCTCGACCTGTTCCTTCTGCTTGCACTGCCCTGGGCACAGTCCAGCACCCATGGTGCTTCCTGTGCAGGCACATGCTCTCGCTGATGTGTAGATGATGGCAGGTCCCATGCACCCACTTTAGACGACGGCTTTTCGTCACTCTCAGAGAAGACTCCGCCCCACACAGGCCTCTGAGCCCCTGCAGTTTCGTCCAGCGCATCCTGCAGGCTCACCTGAGGACACTCATTGATGGTCCAGCCGTACTCCCACCAGTGCTGTGACCTCAACCCGGACGCCTCTGCCTCTGCAGCACCCCCCCACCTCACTGACCGGCTCACAGGGCTCGGCTGGGCGATGTCCCGTGGCCCTCAGCAGCATCTCAGCCCTGAAGGCCCTGCTCAGTGGTAGCAGGCTCTGTGGGCCCGGTGGCCGCGACAGAGTGCACCACTTGCAGGGGCTGCCACCACAACCCCTGGGGCCTAGGGCGCCTCTGGTCTGCTGACCCTTGGGAGGCCTGCAGAGATCGCAGGGCTGCCCTAGCCACCTGGGAAGACTTCGCGTGCGGTCAGCATAAAGTTATTTGGCATCCTGGAGGGCATTTTTGTTTGCAGAAAGGACTATGAAAATAATATTTGTTTTAGGGGTTGGGGATTTAGCTCAGTGGCAGAGCGCTTGCCTAGCACACGCAAGGCCCTGAGTTCGGTCCTCAGCCCTGAAAAAAAAATTTTGTTTTTGTTTTAAAAAATAATGTTCAGGGGCTGGAGCGGTGGCTCGGCAGTTACGGCGCTTGCCCAGCATGCGCAAGTACACAGGTTCAAATCCCAGCACCCACATACACAACTAAGTGTCAGAGCAATGAAAGCCATGTGAAAAACTCAATAAAAATTGATTCTCTCTGTTTCTCTGTCTCTCTCTCACTGTCCTTCTTTCTTAAAATAAATAAATAAATGAATGAATAAATAATGTTCAGTGTCTTCAATTTACAAAATCATAGACCTGGTTCTTCCACAGTTTGTTTTTTTTTTAATTAATTTTTTATTTAGTTTTTCATGTGGCTTTCGTTGCTCCGAGACTTAGTTGTGTACCTGGTGCTGGGGTCTGAACTCGTGTACTTATGCATGCCGGGCAAGTGCTATAACTGCTGAGCCGCCACTCCAGCCCCTCTTCCACAGTTTTTAGAAACAGTTTGCCTGACGATCTACCAATGTATGCATTGGTCACCTTGGGAGGGCCCTCAGGTCAGCTGCATTCTTAAGCCACCAACAAACCCACTGTGAAGGTGAAACCGCTCAAGGCCCCAAGACCGCACATGCACCTGGCAGACCAACTCTAGCTCAGGCATTCAAATCTGACTCGGTTTCTCAATTACACTTTAAGTTGGACTCACGGGTCTGCACACCAGTCAAGCAGCTCCTCTGCAACACGCCAGCTGGCTTTTGTTCAGTACTGCAGACTGAACCCAGGGGTGTGGACCACTGAGCCACAACCCTGGTCCTTTTTATTTCCTTTGGAGACACAGCCTCCCTAAGTTCCTAGGCTAGCCTTGAACTTGTGACCCTCCTGCTTCAGCGTCTGGAGTTACTGGGATGACAGGCGTGCATTGTGGTACCCTGCATAATTCCGTTTCAATGACACCATTCAGAATTTGGGTTGTAGCAGATGGCTTTGCCTAGCTGGTGACCACACGTGAGAAGTGACAGACTTACTAAGTATCCACCTCTGTGACGGTTTTCACGGCAGCCTATTGGTCCTAAGTGTCCAATGGGGAGTCAATCAAACTCGAATACATGCGTAGAATACTCACATCCCCTGTATTCATGAGTTTTGTGTCTGAGGATTCAACCAACTGGCTGGAGAGGTGGCTCAGTGGTAGCACCCTTGCCTGGCATGCTCAAGGACGCAGGTTCCAACCCCACCACCACACACACAACTAAGTGTTGGAGAAACAAAAAACAGATGAAAAAATAAAAAAACTGATTCTTTCTTTAAAAAAGAAGTTTTTTAAAATTGCATCTGTACTGAATATGTACGGACCTCCTTTTGTTATTATTCCCTAAATACAGAATAATAACTACTTACGTGGCATGTGCACTGTTAGGAGTTGTGACGCAGCTGCAGAGCATTGAAAGCGTATGGGAGGATTGTGCAGGTTTCACACAAGGACTGAGTGTTACCGATGCCCTGCAGGCCCTGCAGACACTGAGGGACAGCTGTTTAGAGGTCTGTCACAGATAATCTCCAAAATAGATCAACAGAACTAAGCAAGGTGCGGGACTAGGTATAGTAGCCTACCATTTGTTCTGTACATATTTTCTTGTTTTCCAGGTAGAGTTTCTGGAAGGATTCTCAAGGGAATGAAAACACTGGCTGCCTCCATGTAGGAAAGGGGAGAGGCTGAAGGGCAGAAGTAGGAGGGGTGTCCCCTGCAGAGACACGAGAACTTATCAGCTTTTCCAAAAGCAGCTAAAATTTTAAATTCTTTAAATAGACATAAACAGAAATATTTTTCCTAAAAAAATCATTAAAAAATAAAAAAAATCAATTTTTTTCAGTTTGCAGGTTGGTTACAGAGACTGGGTTAGCATCACGGCTCCTGTAGTGACCAGGCAGCCAGTCTCTCGGGGCTGGGTGCAGCTTAGGAGCGGAGCAATTCCTCACACTGCCGGGGCGGTGCCCGGGTTGGATCCAAACTGCAAGGTCCCTTACCAGTCAGTTTCAGCGGTTCCTTTTTTAGACAGTTTCTATTTTTTTTTTTTTTCATTGCTGGAAATGGAACCCAGAGCCACACTCCAGCCCATCATTGGGTTTTAAGTTCTCAAACTCTAGCATACATTTTCCAAATATGATCTTAAATTTGAGGGCTGCAATTTTAGTACCATCATGTAGTTTGTAGCTTCTCCTACCATGAGACGACTTCTTTTTCTCTTTCAAGAGTGTAAATTCAGAGGCTGGAGCAGTGGCTCAGCGGTTACAGTGCTTGCCCAGCATGCGCAAGTACACAGGTTCAAACCTCAGCACCCATGTACACAACTAAGTGTCAGAGCAATGAAAACCATGTGAAAAACTCAATAAAAATTGATTCTCTCTATCTCTCTCTCTCTCATTGTCCTTCTCTCTTTAAAAAAAAAAAAAGGTGTAAATTCAGAGCATTCATTTAAATAACTGAGTGAACTCCTTAAACTAATCAGAACCAATGGAAACACCAGCAACAGATTCCAGAACCACCATTCTATTGCTCTTGAGAATCATCTTTAAGAGAAGTTTTTTTTTTTTTAAGAGAGAGAGAGAGAAGAAGAGAAACAATTTTTATTTCTATTTTTTCACTTGGCTTTCGTTGCTCTGAGACTTTGCTGTGTACATGGTGCTGGGGGTTTGTACTCACACATGTGGGGCAAGTGTCATAACCACTGAGCCACCTCTCCAGCCCCAAGAGGGGTATATTTTAATTGACTTAAAATGCACTAATCAAGGGCTTGCATCAGTTGCTGCATTTATAACTGTGAAGCCGCTGCCGCTCACAGCTCTCCTCTGCCCCCCATTCCTCCTGCTCCCACACAGCGCCTCCATTTTATTTGTGACTTGGAATGTCCTCGCTGCTGCGATTACATAAAGACTTCAGCATTTGGCAGGGCCCAGAGATCCCAGGAAGGGGAGGAGGAAGCGCTGGACCGTGCTCTTTTTAAGGTAAGCAAACCCAGCGTCTACGACTCTCCTCCATGGCGTGTTTGGAACAGATTTTCCAGATTTCCTCCAAGGGACCCCTTTTCAGAGCAGGCTTTGGAGCAGAGCTCCACGGGGCCAGAGTACAGCCTCACCGTAGGCTCCTGGCGGGAGGCCAGGCCTGTGCACGCTCCTAGGCTCCAGAAACCATCTGACCTCTTGAAAGGACACTTTCTCTCACTGGCTAGGAATCTTGAATGACGTTCAAGAGGGCCAGGTGTTCAGCAATTCCTTTTTTTTTTTTCAAGAGAGAGGAATAGAGAAAAGGATAGAGCAAGGGAGGTGAGAGAGAGAGAATCAGTTCTTTTATTTACTTTCCTTCTGGTCTTCATTTCTCTGACACTTAGCTATGTATGTGGTGCTGGGGTTTGAACCCGGGTCCTCACACATGCCAGGCAAGTGCTCCAACCACTGAGCCACGGCTGCAGCCCTGATGTTCAGCAGTTCTGAAAGTGACTTCAGCACAGAGCAGCTGCCTAGTCTGCTTCCTGAGGGTGCGCACCCTGCACATGGCGTCTGACAATCCAGGTCTTCATCAGATTCCTGCTGTTGTCCTGTGAGCTCTGAGTACAAAGCAAGATAAGTGTGCACTGAACACAAGGAAAGGGGACCATTCTTCATGTCAAGGTTTAATTCTCCTGACGATGACGGGCCCAGAAATGGATTGGCAAACACCTAGTCATACTTCAGTTGTGTTTCCAGTTAAGATGTTTCTGCTGAGAGCAGTGAGCAGTCGGGCCTGCTGTCAGGGACCAGCTCTTCCCTGACACAAGACGACCCCAGCAGTGAGGCTGCACCGGGTGCCTCTCCTGGCCTCAGAGCCCATAAACCACCACTGCGGTATCCATGTGCAAGTGTTTCCTTACCATGACTCTCCTCTTGGTGACACCTGTCATTCTCTGCTTCTCACAACAGAAACCCTAAGTGATATAACATCCTCCTAGTTTTTTTTTTCTGTCCCTGCACAAATGTAGCCACATTTGCCTTCTTGCAACGGTGGATCAGACTGAAATGCTATATTGTAACATGCCAACATACTTTGAGACTTCTGATATCATTACGACCTCATATCCTTACCCAAATCTCTGACTAGCCATCACCAAGATGATAAACTCCAGCTCTCCACCTTCCTATTGAAAACAGGTCCTGGGCCACATAAACCCACCACACCACTGAGCAAAGTCTCTCAGGTCTGATGGCCTCGTCGGAGCCATGCCAGCTTCTCCCAATAGCGTTGCCCTCCCGGCAGCCCCTGACTGGGTGCTAGCCGTGGAACAAATGCAATCTTTCAACTGCAGAAACATTGGAACTGTTGGGAAAACGTGAAAGAGGCCACGAAAGGAAAGCATGAAGCACAAATCTGTGCTCCAAGGCATTTTAAGAACAGCAAGCCTGGATCAAGATCAAAGCCAAAGCAGACACTCAGCTCCAACGTGGCCCAAGAGAAGTTGGCCCACAGTCGAGGCTTTGGCCAACCCAGCCCACACCGGTCAGGCTCCTGAGGCTTCCAGGGTCTGTCTACTCCTGGGGTCCACGGCAGCGATGGCCAGGACTGGACACTGCAGGAGGCATCATGTGTGCTGGGTCCCACTGCCCAGGTTGTTCCCAGCTGTGAGTGGCCTCGCCCTCTGTCTAGAGTTGACTTTAGCCAAGTTCCCGCTGTCAGATGTGGTGGTGTGTGCCTGGAGTCTACTTGAGAGACTGAGGCAGAGAGAACCCTTGAGCCCAAGAGTTCGGGGATAGCCCCGGAAACATAGCAAGACCCCATCTTAAAAAAAAAAAAAGACAAAAGAAGGAGGAAGGAAAAAAAGGAGACGGGAACAATCCTCAGGCCCTTCTCATTTCCCACCTAGAATATAAACTGCAAGCTCTCAAAGTCCCCCTCCACCCAGGGAAGAGCTCCAGCCCCTGTGCCTGGACTCCCATTTCAAGCTCTGGAAAGACCAGCTGCCTTCAATTTCCCACACACTGCGCGTGTTCCCTCTGCCTGAAATGCCCTTTCCAAGAAACCACATTAGAATCGGTACCGAACACACACTGTGCTCACAGTCTTCCAAAACAGTGGTCACATTTTCCATGTTCTCATTGAGTGGGGACATGCAGCCGGCTTTGTACTTGACCAGCTGTGCCGTGAAGAAGGAACCCTGGGCTCCTGGCCAGACGATGGCTCCTGAATGACAGCGGGCTCCAGGCCGGCCACTGGGTGGGAGAGGTCACGGATGTCCCCGTGAAGGTGGGCACAGGAGGTGCCATGAGTCAGGAGCTTCACACACTCCAGCACAAGTGGCCCCACACGTGGGGAGCATGGCAGAGGGGGACCATTGTGGGATCTTGGCAATGGTTCATTGAATGCTGGGAAGAGTTCCCATGGCCAGCTCTGAAAAGCATATCCACAGCTCCATCAAAGGTCATAGCATTCCCTCCCCAAGGCGATGTCGGCACACGCGGCATCTGCCCGTGGCTGTGGGTGGGATGACGCCTGTCACATGGGCGTGTGGCTCCAGGGTGGAGAGGCTGCAGGGGACTCAGCAGGCAGTGGGCAGATGGCACTGGGTGCAGGAGGGATCCGGCCAGGCCTCTGTCTAGCTTGGCCTTCTGGCTTCACTTCTCTCCCCTCCCAGGGCTTGGCCAAGTTAGTGCCCAGGTCCCTCTACTTCCTGCAGTCTAAAGATAACCCAGATAAGACCAGCACAGAAACCGCTTTCAGTGACTTCCATCTTTAAGTAGCTTTGGGATCCATCAACCCACAAATGTCACTTCATCTTCCACGGCGGCGAGGCGTTTGGTCCAGTCACGATCCCTGCCAAAGGCGTCCTCTGTGATAAACGCTGAGGGGGAGCTCAGCCTGTCGATCTGCATGCTGAAAGCTTCACAGCCGCCGCCTCGGGGGAAGGAGAGGGAAGCTGTGACTGGCTTCCTGCTAGCTTGGTTTCCTACTCCGGGTTTCCTGCCTCCTATGCGTAAGGCCTGCTCTTTAAAATAATCACATACGTGTTTACTTATGAGATGCGATGGTGTGTGGGACTTGCTTGCAAACGCTCCGGGGCTGGCGAAGGGTGTGCCTGGGATCAGCCTCGGCACGATGGTCGCTACAGCTGGGTGATGAGGGCCTGGGGATTCCTGTTCTACCTTTGAATATGTCTGCAATGTTCCAAAAGAAAAATTTAAATAAACACCACTTTCGTTTGTTAAAAACACACGTAATTAGTCAAAGACTGCAAATTCTGCTTCATTTCACCTTTACCTTGAAATTTTTGTCACTATAATGAAAGCACAAACAAAATTCCCTATGATGAATCAGTTACATTTGTGCAAGAAGTAGAGAAAGAAACCACGGGGGAGCCTGGAGTCGAGACTGGAGCCTCACTTCCTGCAGAGTGCAACGCCAGAGGAGGAAGAGCCGCAGATGTCACTTGGGGTGTGCTCTCCTGCTCTTCCTCAGCCGAGTTAGAGCCAAGACAGACACAAAGCTGGACTTCCCGGCTTTACAGGCTGAACACCGTCCGTCCTCTGTGGGCATTTTTCTTGTCTCACTGACTCTTCCTTTAGGAAAAGAGCAAAGCAGAGAACGGGCTTCTGATGTCTCCCTGAACTCAGAAAGGCCCTTTACACTCACGTGCCCAACCAGACACTGGTGTAGTGTCTCAGGTTTATTTAGCGATGCATTTTAAAAATGAGGCCATCAGGGACTGGAGCGGTGGCTCCGTGGTTATGGTGCTTGCCTGGCATGCGAGAGGATGCGGGTTCAAACCCCAGCACCACGTACACAATGAAATGTCTCTCTTTCTGAGAGGGGGAAGGGAGAGATGTGGCTTTCGTTGCTCTGACACTTCATTGTGTATGGGGTGCTGGGGTTCAAACCTGGATCCTCATGCTGGCGCCATGAGCCACCACTCTCTCTTTTTATCTTTTTCTTTTTTTGTTTATTCAACATAGTCTTTCATATTGGAGGGAATCATTGTGACTTATTCATGCATACTTAGATATTGTCACAGTAAGTGAAGGTCGCTCCTAGTCCAGGATCTCCCCACTTCATGCATTTCCCGATCTCATGTCCCCTCTGTAATTCCCCATGCTGTAGATAGAAATGAGCATATACATGGATATTAATTATTGAAATTTCTGAGTTTGTATGCCTGCTGAGTATAGTTTGGTTTCTCAGGAGTCAAGTGTTCCCAGATGTACTGATAAGCACCCCTTTTCCCTCCACCCGTTCCTGCCTTCTTCCCTTCTCCCCACACCGTCATAGTTATGCTTCCCCCAGCTTCTGTGAAATGTTAATTTTGCTGGGTTTATTAGTTAAACGTAGTTAACTTTCATCCTATCTTAGGTTTTACTCTAGCTTCCACATATGAGAGAAAACTTTTGGCCCGTAAGTCTCTGTGTTTGCAATATTTTACTCAGTATAATTTTTTCCATCTCCATCCATTTAGCTGTAAGAGCCATGATATTGTTCTCTCTAATAATGGAGTAGAACTCCATGGTGTAGGGCTGGAGCGGTGGCTCAGCGGTTTCGATGCTTGCCTGGCAAGCAGGAGGACCTGGGTTCGGGCCCCAGCACCACGTACATGACTGAGTGTTGGAGCAACTAAGGCCATGTGAAAAACTCAATAAAGTTGTTTCTCTTAAAAAAAAAAAAAAAACTCCATGGTGTATATGTGCCAGGATTTATGAATCCATTCATCCAGAGAGGGGCATCTAGGTTGGTTGGTTCCACAGTTTAACTCTTATAAACTGATCTGCTACAAACCTTGATGTAGCGGTGTCTCTGTCGTGTGCGATTCTAGCTCTTTTGGGAAAGTACCCAGGAGTGAGGGGGTATAGCTGGGTGCTAAGGTAGCTCCGTTCCATCCCCAGGTGTTTGTTTTCTTTCTTTCTTTCCTTTGTTTGTTTGTTTGAGGGGTCGCCACACTGCTTTCCAGAGTGGCTGCACAAACTTGCGGTCCCACCAGCAGTGCCTCAGTGTCTCTTTCTCCCCACGAGCCCTCCCTCCAGCATCTGTTATTGTTCCTATTGTTCATTTTGGCTGCTCTGACTGGAGTGAGTGAGGTCGAATCTCAGTGAAGTTTTGATCGGCATTTCTCTGATCGCCAGTGTTGTAGAACATTTTCTCATGTACGTATTGGCTTTCTGGACGTCCTCTGTTGAGAACTTTCTGCTTAGTTCCCTAGCCCATTTATGGATTGGGTGATTTGTGGTTTTGGTGTTCGGTTTTTTGAGTTCTTTGTATATTCTGGATATTGGCCGCCTGTTGGAGGCATAGCATTTTTTAAAATTTGAGGCTATGAACAAGGGTTTCAGACGTTGGGCAAACAGCTGAAGTAGCATGGGCCTCAATACCAGTTGTACTGGTTTCCTGTTGCTGCTGTAACAAATCAGCCCCACAGACCTGGGGCCTGAAGCAACATGAACTTAATCTCTTGCAGCCTGGATTCAGTTTCGTTAGGGTAAGATCAGGTGTGGCAGGGCGGGCTCCTTCTGGGGCTCTGAGAGGAGATTCGTGCCCCACCTTTTCCAGTTTGCAGTGTGGCAGCAGCTGTGGCTCAGTCCCTTCCTGTCCTCAGAGCGCACTACACGCCATTCCTCTCTGCTCCTTTCACCCTCTAACTCTGGCTGTTACCCTCTCCCTCTTATTGAGGCAGGAGAGACTGGGCGAAGATAGATAGAAAGGATACAAAAGGGAAGAAAAACATAACTAAATTTTTTAGATGTGCAATCTAAAAGGTGGAACTGGCGGCCCGGCGTGTTTTTCCTCCAGACCTCACGCTCCTGAATTTCCGAGAGTTCTACCCAGCTTGGAGTTACTGAAGGTTCACTCCTCTGTGCAAAGTGCCTGGTTGTGATTGAGGCTGAAGTGCACTGCTGGCTTGCGCAAGGAGCTTTCAGCTGCGATGAAGCAAAGGGAGATGTGTTTTCCGAAGCCCGTGTTACAGGGCACTGTCCCAGCGTTGCCTCCTGAGCAGAGGACACGGGGCCGACCTGAAGATTCTGAGAAGGGCCAGACCAGACTGGTGCCATCCCCACACACCTTCCCCACCCAAGGTTTCCTCTGAAAAAAGAGCCCAGGCACCAGAAGTACCATGTGTCCCTCTCAGGTGGCTGCGTTCGGCTGGAGAGTGCTTCCTGGTGACTTCATTCCACCCAAACAGGACACATCCTTAAGTTCTCTTCTGGGAAGTGGGAAGAGCATGGAAGGCTTGAGCAAGAGTTTCTCTGCCTGGGATCGCCCTCCTCGAGCCCAGCCGTGAGAGGTGGAAAGAGCAAGCCAGGCCATCTGGGGAGAGCTTCCTCAGTGCAGGGGCACATGCCAGCTCCAGTGGGGTCCCAGACACCACCCAGCTCAAAGATTCCTCAGATGGTGGCGGGGGGAACCTCTGAATGACACGTTTTCTCAAGGGGAAATGAATAGGAATTCAGAGCAATTTGCCCAACTGCTAAATAGTTATTTCCTTTGCAAGAAGGTCGGCAAGATTCTGATGGGACAATGTCTACATGTTTCCAGGTGTTCTTATGGCAAAGCAATCAGTAACGCTTATTTTATAATTGTTAGTTTGAGCCTCATACTGATTTCTTGTGAAAGACCATGACTTTTGAGATTTGCTTCATTTGAAAGCTAGGAAATCCACACATGGGGCATCCCTCTGCTCCTCTCCCCCGCCCTCTCTGAGGTACACCTAGATGTCCTTTGCAGCCAGAGGAGTAAGATTCCCTTTGGAATGAGGTGTGTCAGATTCCTTTGAAGAGTAAACAGGTAAAATTGCAGATCGTGCCATGCCAGTGTGAATCACAAACCTCAGCCAGGACTTTCCCCCGGGACACACAGGCATGATCTGCTAGTTATCTTCGAATCTCAAATGCCTAGCACCAGCATGTTGGGAGAGCCAGAGACTCCTGTGTCCTGGGCACAGCAGAGGGACCTTCATCCACATGGGCTGGCAAGGCCCTCCTCAGCGGTGCTGCCCGCGCATAGTTGCATGGCTTGGAATGTCATGGCTTTGAATTTAGCAAATTCGCACTCAATGTGTTCAGAATATTTCACTCCCTCAAAAAGATTCCACACGCCTCCTGGCAGGACCTGTACTGTTTGGTACAACACAGAACAGCCACTCTAGTTGTCCAGGAGACCCAAAATATTCAAATCCTAGTACCAACATATGTACGGCACACTGCTATTATCCGTTGCCAACGTCCACCCACAGAATAGGAAGCTTTTGAGTTGAGCTTCCTTTAAATCCTGTGGATCGCAGAAAAGACCTCCATTCAACAGCTGGAAGATTACAGAAAACCTCAACATTGACGAATGGCAAAGAATAACGTTGGAGAAGGACTCCAACGAAGTTTTAACACGCTCCCTCATTCAACAGCACGTGTGAGAATTCGTGGGGCTGCGCGGTGAACAACTAACACATCTGCGGAGCAGCAAACACGGACCCTGCTCAAAGCCAAACCCACAGAGGCAAACGGCAGGTGGTGACAATTCAAAGAAAGAAGCCTGTCTTTTCCAGCAGCCTGCACCTTTAAAAACATTGCATCGGGGCTGGAGCGGTGGCTCAGTGAATACGGCGCTTGCCCGGCATGCGCAAGTACACGGGTGCAAACCCCAGCACCCACGTACACAGCTAAGCGTCAGAGCAATGAAAGCCACGTGAAAAACTCAATAAAAAATGATTATCTCTCTCTCTCACTGTCCTTCTCTCTTAAAAAAACAAAGAAAAACAAAAACGTTGCACTCATCCATCTCCCCCCACCTCTTTCATGTGCCCACAGAGCAGGTCACTTGAACGGGGAAAGGAACCTGGGTAAGAGCTTCCTCGTGCCCGCCTCGCCTCCCCAGCCCCATCTTCTGCAGCCCTGCTCTCATTGTCCTACCAGGGCTCAGCCGCTACAGGCCAAAGCTCGCGTCTCCAGAGTGGGAGCTGTTTATGTACAACACCTTTAAAGTGCCAAATGCAGGCAGGCCACAGTGTTGTGTGACCTCAGTCCCAGCTACTCAGTTGGCTGGAGCTAGAGGATCCCTTGAGCCAGGAGTTCAAGACCAGACCCAGCAACACATTGAGATCCCACCTCAATAAAATTAAAAGCAAAAAATTAAAAATCAAATGGCAAAGTGATCCAGACCTCATTCCTCTTAACCCTGCCTGTGTAAATATCATATTGTTGGGGACCAAGGCCAACATGACTCCTGGCTGGATGCCAGAGAAAAGAATTGGTGGTAAACAACTCTAAGAGGCCCAGCTGGCTTGTAATTAGCAAACTGCCTGACCGCATGACTAAGCTATTTGGCCGCTCATTTGTTACAATTGGTTGAATGTGTTTGCACTGTGTCCCTATTGGTTGTTGTAAGAAATAAATACCGAGTGTACAGGGAAAAAGCGTAGCCACTAGTCAGAGAAGCAGCAGCAGCAGAGGCAGAAGAAGAAAACCTAACATGCAGGCAGTAAGAGAGGAAGAAAAGCCTCGGCAGTGGAAACAGGGACTCTAAGAGAGAAAATATAAATAGCCTCGACTCTAAAGGTAAATAGCCTTGCCTCTAGTGAAGAGGAAGGAGATGTAAAAGCCTCTAGTGAGAGGAGATGTATGTAAAGGCCTTGCCTCTAAAAGAGAGAAGGCGGAGAAGGAAGCGCTTGGAGGTCTCTAGCCGCGGTAGAGGGAGAAAGGAAGCGCTTGGAGAACTCAAGGCCAGTGGGTCTACTTCATTCCCAGCCAACCGCCGATTGAGAGCCCTCAATGACATCATATGAACATTCACTTAGTTTTTGCAAAATCTGATTCAATTCATGACAATATAAAGGGTGGCTGCATTTGCAAATCACCACTTCAGGCATTTTAAATTGCATTTATTTTATAGTTTACTAAACTGATTTTATTCACAAAGAGGTGAATGGTTTAGTCTGTGCTGACCTCACTAAATTACTGTGCACAAACTCCGCACTGTGACAGGCTCTCGCTGCATGCCCAGGCTGGTCGTGGACTCTGGTCAAGTGATCCTCCTGCCTCAAGGGGCCCGGCACCAGCAGCCCCAACATGCAGAATGTACTTTGTAGGGTCCTGCTCCCTGAGTTGCACTTTTCATTCTTTATTTAAATGTTGTTACATTAACGAACAGTCATGGTAAAAATAAATATGCTACCCAGGTACTCTTCTATACCTAATGGTTTCGGCAGGAAGGACGCGTAACTGCCGTTTCACATCCAATGCTTCACTAATTTTCAACTATTACATAAAGTATTTTTTCCTTAATCCACATTACACCATTAAAAGGTAAACTAAGGCACTTTAAAAAAAATTTTTTTTATTTAAATAGAAATTTTTTTTCGTTGTAGTTGTTATTTACTGGGGATTGAACCCAGGGATGCTTTACCACTATCTCCAGCCCTTTCTATTTTTTGAGACAGGGCCTCACTAAGTTGTTGAGGCTGGCGTTGAACTTGCAATCCTCCTGCCTTAGCCTCTGAGTTGCTAGGACTGCAGGCCTGCACTACCGTGCCCAGCAGAAATCTATTTCTTACGATTCTGGAGACCAAAAATCCAAGATGAAGGCATCAGTAGAACCTAGACTATGGTCATTAACACTGAGCTGGGCTTCAGCTTGCTTACATAAGAACCCAGAATGCCCTAATCCATTATTTCAATAACCCTTAGCATAAACTAGAAGAGTGATTATTACTCAACATGCCAATTGGAGATATTTTTGTTTGTTATTTTTTTAAAAATTTGCAATAAGGGCTGGAGCAGTGGGTCAGTGGTTTCGGTGCTTGCCTGGCAAGCACAAGGACTTAGGTTCAAACCCCAGCACCACGTACACAACTAAGTGTTTGAGCAACTAAGGCCATGCAAATAACTAAATGAAGTTGTTTCTCTCTTTCTCTGTCTCTCTCACTGTCCCTCTCTCTTAAAAAAAAAATTGCAATAAGCCAGGTACAATGGTGCCCATCTGTAACATCTGTAATTACAACTCTGGAGGCTGAGGCAGGAGGATCCAAAGTTCAAGGCCAGCCTCAGCAAGTTAGCAAGATTCTGTCTCAAAATAAATTAAAAAGGGGGCTGGAGTGGGGGCTCAGCGGTTACGGCACTTGCCCAGCATGCGCAAATACATGGGTTCAAACCTCAGCAACACGTACACAAGTAAGTGTTGGAGCAACGAAAGCCATGTGGAAAACTCAATAAAAATTGATTCTCCCTCTCTCTCTCTTTAAAAAAAAAAAATTAAATTAAAACGGGCAGGAGGCATAGTACAGTGGTAGAACACCCCATGTTTAATCCCCAGGACTGGGGGGGATTGCAATAAAATTCCATATTGCCAAAAGTGGCCTTGGGCTGCCCGTCCGTCACAGCTCCTTTCCTATCGCTTTGCTTGCTGTTTTTCTGGTGGCTTCGCTTCAGAGATTGCCCCTGGCCCCCCGAAAAGCGGAAGGTGCGTGAGGAAACACATGCCCAAGCGCACATCTGTTTTGAGCCAGCCGAGCCTGCGTTAGCCAGCTTGCTGTCACGGTGACAAAATTCCTGAAATGGTCTGCTTAGGAGGAGGCTCCTTGGGGCCCATGCGTGCAGAGGTTTCAGTGAGTCACCTGGCCCCAGTGGTTTGGATGTATGGCAGCACAACGCTTTGTGGCAAGAACACCCCATGGCGGCTGTAAGACCAGGAGAGAGGCAGGAAGGGCGGGTCCTGTGACCCAACTTCCTCCATCAGGCCCCAGCTCCCATGGCCCACAGCACCACAGGGGCCTGGGGGACTCGGGAGACCCACACTATAGCAGCCTCTTTTTCTTTTCTGAATTGCACAGTAAAACAGGAATTCATGCTCATTGTATTAAAAATAAATGCAGCGATAGGGAAGGAAATGCATGGAGCAAAACATGGAAGCCCCTTCTCAGACCCTCCTCCCTCCCAAACCCTCCCCTCCTCCTCTCCCCTCCCACCCCTTCCAGGCTCCGTTCGGGACTGTGCCAGTTCTACGGGGTGGATGATCGCCCACCTTGCTCCTGGAAAGACTTCTTCCTCCTTGCCTCCTCACTCCTCAATCTCACAGAATCTGTCCTGGGGCATTTCTGAGAGGAGAAAAAGATGTGCAACATAGTGAAGGGCTTCCATCGATCCCTCAGGAAAAGGAGAGGAAAGGCGGAGAGCCTGTAGAAGGAAGCACAGAAGGGACAGGTAGCAGGGAGTGTCACAGCGGTGGGAGTGCAGGATGCACACCCCCAGGGAATCCGCGTGGAGGAAGGGGGCAATAGCTCTCTCCCAGGGAGCAGGCTCTGTCCTCAGGATCTTGCTGTCTTTTGAGTTCAGGTGGTCTGAGCCTTAGCTTTGTTCGGAAATTGTGTCTGCCCTCAGTTTTGTTCTTGGGTCAGCTTGGGGAGACCCATAGGGCTGGCATGGCACAGAGAGAAAGAGGCGCCTGCAGGCTCTGCAGGCAGCTCTACCACACGTAGGGGCAGCAGTGAGGAGCAGCGTCCCCAGGCAGAGACAGTGAGAGGGGCCTGGCCTGCCTTGTGGACAGGGAGGAAGCTGGCCTTACAAGGGGCTCACTCCTGTATGGGGGTACATGACTGCATTTACTTTCCAAATCAGGTACACACTCATACCATTTTAAAACGCATGAAAGGTGGGGCTGGAGTGGTGGCTCAGTGGTTATGGCACTTGCCTGGAATGTGTGGGGACCTGGGTTCGAACCCCAGCATCACATGCACAATGTGGTGTTGAAGCAATGAAGGCCATGTGAAAAACCAAATAAAATTGATTCTCTCTCTCTCTTTTCTCTTAAGAAAAGAAAAACATGAATGGAATCCTATTGAACTTCTTTTTCCACAACTTCCTTCCGCTCGGTATTCTGAGCGCTCCTTGCAGGCGTACATGGAGCCTGGCGCTCTTCAGGCTCCACTATCCATCCTCGCCACCCACAGACTGCTGTTGGTCCTCCCTTCTCTCCTGCGGCTGACTTAGGCCCCGGGCCGGGCTCAGGAGCCATCTGGGACCCTGCGGGCCACTGGCCTGGGCTTCTGCTGACTTGTTCAGTCCCTGCGTTCTGGAAGCCCCTGCTATTCACAGCCCCTCTGTGAAGGGGAGGTCACAAAGTTAGGGAAATCCCCAAATTCCACCCTTCTGAAAAATGCTTCTATTTGTTTTTGGTTTCCATAGCGCAAGCCTAGAAAACTTTTAAAGATGATTTAGTGATGTTAAATCTCCTTCCCTTTTTATTTCTTTTACTTTTTTTTTTTAAGAATCAAAGACAAACTTCAAACACTCAATATGTCAACTTCATCCAGTTTAATGCTTTCATATGTGCTGCTGCGAAATTCCCAGAAGTGAACGCGTCAAAACCATCTTTGTGAAAAGAGGGAATAAACGCTGATTCCAAATGCCACCCGTTCGTTGTTCAGCAGTGGTCTTGAAATCCAGTGCTCACCTTTGGAAGTCACGCTTATCTAAATCAAATACCCCAAGACCACAGAGCTTTCAAACAACCTCAAATGTCATGCTAACTGGTAATTTTTACTCCTAACAGTGGAACCAAATCTCTTTAATAGTGAATGAGTGAGTTAAGCGGTGGGGCTGGGGTGAAACCCAGGCAAGTGACCCTGAGCTCCACCCGAAGTCCTGACTTAGCTTTCACAGGTTGATCAACAAGGACAGCCGGGTGCAGCAGGACCCCAGGCACCGAGCCAGGAGGTGTGCCTCCTGGGGTTCAGCTCCGTCTGGGAGTGTCAGCCACTCTCCCCACCCCACAAGGGAAAGCACCCTGCCCTGCCCCATGAATGCCAGACCTACAAGCAGGGACTGAGCCGACACTGGAATCTTCCGAAAGACATCACAGAAAAGCTTTCACAAAGTAAAAGGTCAAGTCTTTTTTAAGTTGTACAATGGGACTTGGAATTCTGCTCCTAGTGTGGAGTAAGAGAGGAGCCATGGGAAGGCCTGGCGGGGTGTGCAGGCCCCATCCCTCAGCAGCGGAATTTCTCACTGCCGGAAGCGAGGACTCCTGGCAAGTCCTGGAAGGGCTTCAAAGCAATGGCCTCATAAATCAGGATTGCTGTGTGGGGAGGTCGGGGTGTGCCGGGGACTGGACCCAGGCTTTGGTGCATGCTAGGCAAGTGCTCTTCCACTCAGCTGCACCCCAGTCCCTGTAAATCAGGTTTATTGGAGCAGGGCAGGTTTTCCCAACTGACAGCTAAAAGAGGTTCACTGTGTCTACCCCAATTCTTTTTTTTTTTTTAAGAGAGAGGGACAGTGAGAGAGAGAGAGAAAGAGATTCAATTTTTATTTAGTTTTTCATGTAGCTTTCGTTGCTCTAACTCTTCATTGTGTACGTGGTGCTGGGGTTTGAACCCACGTACTCACACATGCCAGGCAAGCGCCATAACCACTAAGCCACCACTCCAGCCCCTCTACCTCAATTCTTAAAAATAATTCAGCAGTTACTACTTTAAATTTTCAGCCTTAAAATGGAATGTTTGAAAGCCATGTTGTTCAAGGTTCAAACCAGGTAAGCAGCTCACATGTCAGTTGCTTGGGAAATTTATCACTCAGCAGATAGGGCTGATTCAGTGGGAAGCGTGTGAGTCAGCTTTCTGCCACTGTAACAAAATACCTGGGAGAATCAACTTATAAAGAGGGAAAGCTTGTTTGGGTTCACAGTTCCAGAGGTTTCAGGCCGTGGTGTGTTGGCCTCATTGCTTTGGACCTGTGGTGAGGCAGCACATCATGGTGGAGGATGTGGCAGGGGAAAGGAAAAGGAAGAAGCTGGGCTTTTGCTGTCCCCTTCAGTGACCTGAAGACCTAATAGGCCCCACCTTGTGATAGTTCTGCCACCTCCCACTATCACCATGGGCCTTTACACACGGGCTCTGGAGAACAGTCCACACCCACACCAGAGCAGGTGGGTGCACCACAGAGTCGTTTTCCATTTTAACCTTAGTTGCATTCAGTTTGATTTAGTATATAAAACCACTGCTCAAAGTGGGGAAGCAGAGTGAAAAGAAAACCCATGGAATGAGAGAAAACATTTGAATGTCAAATACCTGCCAAGAGTTGATTCTCCACAATATATGAAGGACTCCTGCAATTCAACCCTGTCCTGAGGAAAACCCAATCATAAACCAAGCAGAGGCTCTGGACAGCAATGTGGAGAATCCTCAAAAAATTAGGGATTAGGAGTTAGAGCCGTGGCTCAGCTGTTACGGCGCTTGCCTGGAATGCACAGGTACCCGGGTTCAAACCCCAGCACCCACGTACACAACTAAGTGTCAGAGCAATGAGAAAATCAATAAAAAATTGACTCTCTCTGTCTCTATCTCTCTCTCACTCACTGTCCTTCTCTCTTTAAAAAAATAAAATAAAATAAAATAAATAAGCACCTCATAAATTCAAGTGCAAAAACATACCAGGAAGAGGACTTGCACAGACATTTCTCCGAAGACGTTTCTCAACCAGCCAATGAGCACAGGGAAAGACGCTGAACATCACTCACCTTTAAGGACTGCATATCAAAACCACAATGAGACACCTTTTCACACTGGTCAGGAAACTTATTATTTATTAATTTTTGGTACCAGGGATTAAGCCAGGGGTGCTGAACCACCGAGCCACATCCTCACTCTTTTTTTTTATTTTGAGACAGTCTTGCTAAGTTGCTTAGAACCTTGCTAACTTGCTAAGACTGGCTTTGAACTTGTGATCCTCTACTTCAGCCTCTGAAGCCATTGGGATTACAGGGGTGCGCCACCACACCCAGCTGGATGTTTATTAATTTTTTTTAAAAAAAATCACAAGCATTGGTGAAGATGTGGAAAAGTTGGAACCCTGAAAAAAAGTAGAATTATCATTAAAACTTTTTAAAAATAAGGGGCTGGAGTGGTGGCTCGGCGGTTGTGGTGCTTGCCCAGCATGCACGAGTATACGAGTTCAAACCCCAGCACCACATACACAACAAAGTCTCGGAGTGGCGAGAGCCACATAAAAAACCAAATAAAATTGTTTCTCTCCACCCCCCACTCTACAACTGTCCCTCTCTCTTAAAAAAAAAAAAAAAACCACAAACTTAACATAAGGACCCAGTAATTCTGCTTTTGGGTGTTTACCCAAAAGTTGAAAGCAAGGACCCAAAGGAATATTTAAACATGTTTGTACCAATGTTCACAACCACTCACAACAGTCAAAAGGCAGGGAAATGGGTGAGCCAAGCATGGCACACACCCTTCTGGGGACACAATCCTGAGCCACTATAAAGTCCTGCGTTGGGTGAAGTCAGCTAGACAAAAGGCCAGCACCACCTGAGTGTTCAAGTCCTGTTGGAACGGTGGCCTTCAGGCTGGGAGCGCTCAGGCAGGGCTCCCAGCTGAAGCTCCAGAGGGTGACAGGTCTCAGGGTGGAGGGCACAGAGTGTGGCACTTGCTACGTCCCGATGCCCAGGCTGTGCCTTGAAGGCTTCAGAACAGCATATTCTGAGCTACAGTAAAAAAGTGGGGAAGCACAAGAAATACTTGATTCAATTAATTCGGTACTTTAAAAGAATTAACAAGGAGAATGAAAAATGATGAGTTTTCAAAATCCTGTCATAGTTTTCACTTGATCTATGCCTTGTGTTTATCTGATCTCAGTTCTTACACAGGACGTGAAAGTGTCATTAATTCTTCAAAAATGAACGATAAAAGAAAAAAGTCAAAGTTTTTCAGATTGGTTTTTCTCTTATGGAAGAAAACAGACCTCTACTCTCAACTGTGATTTCTGAATAAAGACAAGAAATAGCAGTTTGAAATCTTCTCTGTCTTTTTGTTTAGAAACAAAAGAAAATTTGTAAAAATAAACGAACTGGGGCTGGAGTGGTGGCTCAGTGGTTGCGGTGCTTGCCCGGCATGCGCAAGTACACGGGTTCAAACCCAGCACTCACGTACTCAACTAAGTGTTGGAGCAATGAAAGCCACGTGGAAAACTCAATAAAATTTGATTCTCTCTGTATGTCTCTCTCTCACTGTCCTTCTTTCTTTAAAAATAAATAAAATAAAAACGAACTGGGTCGTTTTAGCCAAAAACTGCTGGCATTCGAAACATCTGCTTGGTCTATTTTTGATGCCATAATGCAGATTTGCTTCAATCTGATTTTTTCTCATTTACACTAATTTTTAGCAGTATGATTCATGTGACTTGCTTTTTAAAACCCCAGAGCAGAGCAGGCCTGAGAGGAGGAAAGCCCATGTCTGAGGCCCCTCCCCAGGCGGCTTGC
This sequence comes from Aplodontia rufa, assembly GCA_004027875.1. Lineage (NCBI taxonomy): Eukaryota > Metazoa > Chordata > Mammalia > Rodentia > Aplodontiidae > Aplodontia > Aplodontia rufa. The sequence continues at coordinate 69,427 of PVKS010001130.1, read as the reverse complement.
AGAGGCCATCGTCATCCCATCTGGCTCTTGGTAGCTGCTTCAGGATTCTACTTGCCTTGAACTGTCACTGCTCTTATTCTCTCCGTATTTTTGTTTGGTGCGTTGCCATCGTTCGCAATGCTGGGATGTGTTGTTACGTATCCGTTCTGCACACAGCACAACAACATCCCTAGCACTCCTCCTCCTCCTGCCCTCTCTGCCTTGGTCTGCTACTGAACTCCCTTCCATTTTCACAAGATTCCCCCCTTTCTTTCTCTTTACTCTCTCCAGCCTCCACATGTGAGAGAAAACATACACCCTTGACCTGAGTCTGTCTTATTTCGCTTAACGCAATGTTTTCAGGTTCCATCTGCTTTCCGGCAAGTCACATAATTTCATTCTTCTTTATGGCCGAATAAAACTCCACTGTGCATATATACCACATATCTGTTGGTGGACATCTGGGCTGGCTCCACAGTTTGGCTATTGTGAATTGTATCACTCCTTTGAGATTAAATAGATATTATCTAACAACTCACTGCTCAAAAGGGTGAAGACTTAACCCGCATGATTGCCCTTCTCTTGATTTCTGTAGTTACTTGATTCTTAGTTATTCTATTTTTTAGTCTTTTAAATAATGCGTTTAGACCTCTATTTTAAGATTCACTAACTTCGTATAATATTCCCTGGCAACTCTCACCTCTCGCCTTAGCTGTCTGTACTGTTTTCATGGTTGTCTACAGGTTAATTCCAAAAGTCAAAAGCCACTAAGCAGCATTCCTGTTCTTTTCAGGTGGAGGAATTACCTGATGAGTTTTGTGCTTTTCTTTAGTTGTGTTTTTTGTTTGTTTGTTTGTTTTGTTTTGTTTTTGCCACTCCAGGAATCAAACCTGGGACCTTGTGCACAAGGACTGATACTAGAATTTATGTGAAATGGAAAGCACCCACAATATGCAAAGGCATCCTGAACAACACTGAAGACGTTACGACATCTGGCCTGAAGATTATCATTGAGATAGAGTTATCAGGGGTGGAGCGCTGGCTCAGCTGTTGGAGCACTTGTCTGCCGTGTGCAAGGACCCGGGTTCAAACCACAGCACCACGTACACAACTAAGTGTCAGAGCAACTAAAGCCATGTGAAAAAAAAACAATAAAAATTGATTCTCTGTCTCTCTCTCACTGTCCTTCTCTCTTTAAAAAAAAAAAAGTCAAACAGATCAGAGTGTCTAGAACGAAGAGCACATTTACACAGGTGTGTGGTTGGTTGCTTTGAGTGTGTTTATTTGTGGAGCCATGGATGGATCCCAGGGCCTCACAGATGCTAGGCAAACACGGCCTCTGAGTTTATCTCTGGCCCAGATATTTAATTTTTGATAAAAAAAAAAAAAACAACTGTCCACCGAGGGTAAGAAAATCTTTCATAAACAGCACTAGAATTACTAGTTATTCATAAGAAAAACAGGAACTTTTATCTGTACATCATCCTTACCTAAGAAATAATTCAAAATATATCACCGACCTAGATCAAAGAGCCAGAAAGTACAAGCTTTCTGGGGAGAAATGAAAGAGCATCTTCATGATGGGGTAAGCAGGGTTTTCTTTCCATAAAGAAAGCAAGAAGGGGCTGGAGCCATGGCTCGGCGGTTATGGTGCTGCATGCATGAGTGTGCGAGTTCAAACCCCAGCACCACACACACAACGAAGTCTCTGCGCAACGAAAGCCACAGGAAAAACTAAAATAAAATTTATTCTCACTTTCTCTCTCTCTCCTCTCTCTCTCTCTCCCTCTCTCTTTAAAAGGAAAAAGAAAGAAAACACTCAGCAGCCCCCTTATCCATACTTTCACTCTCCACAGTTTCAGTCAACTGAGGCCTGAAAATATGAAATGGAAAACTCCAGAAATAAACAATTCCCAGGCTTTTTGTGGAGAGCAGTCTGTACCCTGCTGAGTGACTCTGTGATGTGTAGAGCAGCAGTCCTCGGGTTGGGCCTAAACCTTTGCTGCTCTACTGTGCCAAGTGCTAGTTGGTCAGGAGCTTCTCTGCTGTGAGTCCAAGCACCATGGCAGGATGACCACACATCTTGTTCGTGCAAGTAAAAAGCACCATCTGCCCGGCACCACCATAAGGCACAAGCTAAATCAGGAGCACCTTGTCTCGTGGACGTCCCAAATCACATCAGCAACACCAGACACGGGAGCTCATCAGCCTCACCAGGTGCAACCCCTCACTCGAGTCCCCAAGACTGTGCCTGTCACCTGGTCACTCATCATGAGCCTTGCCCGGAAAATCACCAGAGCGGCAAACCTCTGCATGTCTGTCCTCGGGCTTTCACAGAGCCTGGTCTCCTGCCTGGGACAACCACGCACGGCCACTCCATGCTGACGCCTGCAGCTGACACGCTGAAGCTGAAGTTGCAGTGTGTCTGCCTTGACAGTAAGACCCTTCCCTGCCCACTGGCAGCAACTCTGCCTTGCCTGAGACCCTTGCTTAGTGTCTCTGTGACCTACCTCTACGTCATGGTGTGAAGTGTGATGTGAGAGCTGAGTGTTGCAGATATTAGAAATCGAGATTGGAATGAAGAGCTTGTGTCTGCCGTACGACACTTAACGACCATCGACGACCTGCCAGTATTTGGTGAACTGCCACCCTGAGAGTGGTGCAGCCTGTGCATTTATCATTGTGCAATAAATTCTGCATTGTGGAAAGGTGCAGACGTGTTTGGCTTCTCTTAATGACAAATTCGTTCACACCACTTTTAAATGACATTTATTACAGGACGTTGTCAGTTACAGTTGTTCTATTTGATTAATATTCATTGTTGCTAATCTGTTACTTATGTAATTTATAAAGTAAACTTTATCACAGGATTAAAAAATAAAATTGATGGATGGACGAGATACATGGGTGAAGAAGGGATGGCTACGTGAGCAACACGCTAACAGTTGTAGAAGAAAACAGTGCATGTGCAGTGTGGTGTTGTCCACGATGCCAGCCATGTGCTGGGGTCTTGGAAGGTATTCCTGAGCATGGGGGTGACTACTGCATTAATTACATTGCATATGCAGAATATTCCGAAGTCTCACAACTCGATAACAAAAGACCAAAAAAGATTGGAGCAGACACTTCACAAAGGAGAATGTTCTAATTCCAATAAGCAAATGAAAAAGTGCTCAATATTATTAATTATCAGGAAATGCAAATCAACAGTGCAATTAAGTTACTGTGACAATTCATCCAAACGTCTACGATTAACGGCACCGACAATTGCAAATCGATGAGTTGGAAATGACAAGAGCTCTCACACGTGGTGGGCAAGTGTCTGAAAACAGAGGGATCACTTGACCCAGCAACCCCACTCTTGGGATTTCACTCAAGAGAAATATGAACATGTGAGTCTTTGCCTTTTACCCACCTTTTGATCAGAATCACTGACTGCCTCCAGGGAGCTGTTGGTGTTTGGGTAGAGAACTTCTCCCTCCAGGACTATCATGAAATTCAAGCTCCCTGGCTCAGGGCTGCTCTGCTAACACCCTCTGCGCCCTCGTCACCCACCTTCTGTGGGAATCGGGACCTCAGGCCCTCCTCTGGCTACTGCTCTTACCATCATCTTGCACCATCTGGGAAATGAACTTGCATCAGGCTGGTTGGTTCCTTGCCAGTAGGGAACACTGCATATGTCATGGCAGTTTTTCCTGACTCTCCTTTTCAACAAAGTTAACAGCAGGCCATTGCTTTGAATTAGCATTCTGTATCAGGCCCCAGCAGAGCAGAACAGAGCAGCTTGTGCCAAGTGCCACGCGATCAAATTGAACTTTGAAGCAGCCCGTTATTCTGAGACCTGGATTCCTGTCAACCTGAGCCCCTGTGATCAGGAAGTCTCCTCAGCTATAGCCCTATATGAAAGGTGACTTTGAAATGACCACTTGCTTTTGTTCTTCCTGTGTCTCCAGCCTTCTGTGCCCACAAGGCACCCCATCTCTACTCAGCTCGTCAGAATGCTCACCCCACTTATGGAATGCTTCCTCGCATGAGATGCTGCCTAATTCTAGAATGCAGATAAAATCAATTCAATTTTAAGTCTGAAATTTTGTTTTCTGACAGCCATAGAAAGGAAACCACCCAGTGTTCATCAGCAGATCAGGTAAAATGAATTGTGACGCACGTGGAAGATGGAATGCCATTGGCCTTGGGAAGGACAGCACCACAGCACTATGTGGGTCATCTGCAGTAGCTGTGGAGCAGGCCCCGCTGATCTGTGGAGTGAGTGCCCAGGGTGACAGTATTTCTATGGAAAGGGCATCGCTGGGACCTGCTGGGAAAGGACAGAGTGGCATCCTTGGCTGATGAAATGAAGTTGGGTAGAGGGTCACATAGTTAAAAACTTGGAGAATGGAACTCTTAATACCTACCTATTACACTGCATGTAAATTGCACCTCTAAAGAAGAATTAGCTATAAACAAATATGACCTACATGAGCTGAAGTGTTGAGGGACACAGGAGTTCCCATCTGCAACTTACTTTGAAATGCACAATAAATCAGATGGATTGATGGATGCATGGATACAGAACGGCTAGATGTGTGATAAATATCACTGTACAATTTTTTGACCTTTTCATACATACAAAAATTTTCATTATACAGTAGTCTCCTTTCTGCACAGTGATGGGACTACTGAAACCCAAATTTATTTATACTGTTATGTTTTTATTTCTGCGTACATACCTGTGATAAAAGTTTAACATATAACTTAGGCACAGTAAAAGAGTAACAAAAAAGACTAATAATAAAATAGAACAATTACTGTAACATATGGTAATAAAAATTGTGTGCAGGTAGCTTCTCCCTCTCTCTCAATCTCTCTCTCTCTTCTTCCCTGTCTCTCCTCACTTTCAAAATATCTTATTGTGCTATACTTGCCCTTCTTGTTGAATGAAAGTAACTAAAACCTCAGAAAGTACAACCAAAGATAAGGGGAGAATTTCTGCCACATATTGGAGAAATATTCATACAAAAGTTCCAATGAGGCTAGAGATAATTTACTGTGAACAGAGTTTGTTAATGAAAATAAGGTTGGGACATAGTACTCAAGGCCAAGTTGAGAGTCTTTTCAGTTATTATAAATAACCTACAAATCCAGAGGTGTCTCTCAGATAGTGGAGAATGAGAGAAAGGAGAAAGCGAGCAAAAAATGATGGCAGCAGCCAGGTACAGTGAGGATCCTGTCATTGCACCACTCAGAAGGCTGAGGCAGGAGGATCCCAAGTTCAAGGCCAGGCTCAGCAATGTAGCAAGACTGCCTCAAAATACAATTTTAAAAGCTGATGGTGTAGTTCAACGGTAGAGCAGTTGCCTAGCATGTGTGAGGTCCTATAGCTTGGTACTAATAGAATGTTTTAAAATGTGCCCATTTGCTACATAAAATTAATAAAAAGAAGGTATCTTTTATGATTATGATAAAGTGCTGGGCACACTGATGGACACCTGTAATCCCAATGGCTTAGGAGGCTGGGGCAGGAGGGTTACAAATTCAAAGCCAGCCTCATCAACTTAGTGGGGCCCTAAGCAACTTAACGCTATGCTGTCTCAAAATAGAAAATGTAAAGGGCTGGGGATGTGGCTCAGAGGTTGAGCGCCTCTGGGTTCAATCCCTGGTCCAAAAAAAAAAAAAAAAAGTAGATAAGTAAGTGTACATGCCACTAGATCCATCTAAATCATTTCCTAAGCTACTGGCATTTTAATAAGTCAACAAGAACACCTTAAAATAATGATGTACTACAAATTATGATTCTGTGGCATTAGAGAGTTCAATTCAGGACTTGATTATACTACATATTTTGCATGTTCCATGTCTTTCTGAGTTTATGACATAATTTGGCCACTTCTAGAATGCTTTTTTTTTTTAAATAAAGAGAGAGGGACAGTGAGAGAGAGAGAAATAATTTTTATTTAGTTTCTCATGGACTTTCTTTCATTCCTTGGACACTTTGGTGTGTCTGTGGTGCTGGGGTGTGACCCTGCATACTTGTGTATGCAAGGCAAGCGCCGTAACCGCTGAGCCACCGCTCCAGCCCCTCTAGAATGCTTTTAATGAACAGAGTGTTATATTGTTTCCTTGAGAAACTATGACTTGTTTTGTATCATAGTTCTCAGCCACAGACTTTGGATGAAGAAGTTACCATTTGCATTTTGAATAGAGTCTTGATCCTGTGCTGTGTATTGACTTCTTATCTGTAAGAAAATTGGGCTGCACCAGAGTGGATTTCTTCAGCCCAGTATCCTGCTTTTTGCCCTGAATGCGGAGTGGGGCAAATAAAAGTATGGTGTTTTGTTTTGTTTCCCAAAGAAAGCATCGTTATTCCCTTCCCTCATAATCCATGGCCTTTTTTCCTCTTTTTTTTTTTTTTAAAGAGAGAGAGGGACAGCCAGAGAGAGAAAGAGAGAATCAATTTTATTTAGTTTTGCATGTGGCTTTCATTGCTCCAACATTTTGCTGTGTATGTGCTGCTGGGGTTCGAACCCACATCCTCATGCATTCCAGGCAAGCACCATAAAGGCTGAGTCACCGCTCCAGCGCCAAAGATTGCTTTTTAAGAAGATACACCCTGTCTACTGCAATAGAGATATCAGAATTGACTTAATCCTGTGCTAACAAACCTTTCATTATTAAAAATAATGACATCATCTCACGCACCGTGGCATGTGTCTATAATTCCAGTGACTTGGGAGACTGAGGCTGGAAGATCACAAGTTCAAAGCCAGCCTCAGCAACTTCATGAGACCCTATCTCAAAAAATAAAAAATAGGGAGTTGGAGATTTAGCTCAGTGGCAGAGCGCTTGCCTAGCACTGCAATGCCCTGAGTTCAGTCCTCAGCCCTGAATAAAATAAAAAGTAAAAAATAGAAAGGGCTGGAGATGTGGCTCAGAGGTTGAGCGCCCCTGGGTTCAATCCTTGGTACTGTAAAATCATAAAAAAGGATAATGATACTGGTGTAAATTCAGGCAGAGATGTTTATTGGGATTTGTTGCTCTCAGGCCAATTTCACCGCCATGATGAGGGCAGGCAGGGAAAATGGCATTGGACCTTTGCCAGGCAGCTGGTTTTGCTGGCTACCTGGAAGTTCATGATGGGGTTGGTCCTTCAGAGACTGCCTGGTGGATCTATCAATCCATTGGAGCTTGTCCGCCAGCGTCCCAATTGGCTGTTCTTTTCGAGGGCAAGTTGCCCTTTGCCCTGCCCCTTAGCCAGCAGGCATGGCCTCAGTGTCTTGGCTGAAGGCATGCCCCCAGCCAGGGTCCATGATGCTGTGAAGTGTGGGCTACCTGAAGCCACGCCCCCAGCCGGCCTAACAGGTACCAAATAAATAAATAAAAATAATAAAAACATTGACATCCTAAATGCTCCTGTGCATGGCTCATTTGTCCCATTTTTAAAAAAAAAAAACCCTGGAATAAATGTGAGGGTCACAGCTCCTGTATGTTTTAGATTTTGTTAGATACCTAAATTTCCCTCTCAGAAGCTTGCATCCATTTACCGTTTCTGCTACTGCTTCAGTTTCTGGAGCCCTGCGGTTCCTGCCTTGCAATGTAAAAGGTGTATCAAAGCAACAAAAGACTCTTACTCCTGTCCTGAGGACCGAACCCAGGACTTCACAAGTGCTGCGCCTCGGAGCCACATCCCAGCCCAGGAACCCCTCCTGTTCACTACAGGGACGGCAGCCCAGCCGGAACCCAGCGCTCTCTAAAGGCTGTTTTGACAGATGCTCCTTGGTAATCGGGCCACCCATCCGTGTCTGGGCAGAGCCCTCCTGTTCTAACAGGCCTCCTAGCTGGAGCCTGTCAACAGTAGCTATGCAGCAGTCCTTTGATGGCAGACTTCAAAGCCCTGTTTTGGTTGAGGCTTTTTTTTTCCAGCTTCAGTGAGAAGATGGAATTCCTGATACTTGAAATGTAGAAATTGGCTTGTTAAAGGCGTGTGTCCCCAAGCACTGGAACAGCAGGACTAGCAGCTGAAGCAGGTTAGCTGAGGGAAAGAGGAGGCGGCAGACAGGAAGGAAAGGGACCCAAACGGTCCTAGTCTGCTTCAAAGCCCGGCTAAACAACACCCTTCAGTGCTCCCCAGCGGCCTGTGGGAGCCTGAGCCAGAGCCAGAGGGGGCGGTAAGCCAAATATTCCGCAGCTCTCTCGGAGGGGCCCTGCTCAGCAGTCCCCGCCCCAGCAGTCCGAGACCCAGCCGGCGGTGTGGCCCACTTCGCTGCCTTGTCTCATGTTATTTTATGGAAGTGCCAGAACGACCTTAGAAGTCGGTAGGGCTAGGACCTTTTTGCGAACAACCTAACTGATGTCAGAAAATATGATCCTGCAGCAGGAGTCAGGGAAGCGCAGGCCCAAGAGCCACATCCTGTCTTCCACATTTTTTTTGTAAATAAAGTTTTTTGGGGACAATTCCATGCCCCTTGTAGGTTGTCTAACCTGCTTTTGCACCACAGCAGCACGGCTGAGAAGTTACAACAGAGAGCGTGTGCACAGCAAAAGCTAAGACACCATCCAGTCCTTTAGGAAAAAGTTTGTTCTGCTCAGGAGGCTGAAGCAACAAAGCAAAATCATGTCTTCAAAAAAGAGAAGAAAAGAAGAAAAGCAAGTTTGCTGAGTCTCCCACAGCAGCAGTCAAAGCCAGCATTTGCACGGTTCCGCCGAACCCCAGCAACCACGGGCTGTACCACCTAGGCAGAGCACACCTGCTCGTTACGCATGCACATTTCTGCAAAGTTTGCAACGGTGTTTCTGCTTAGAGCAGAGTGGCTTGGGTGGCAGTGCCACCCTTGCTAACTCAGCATGAGAAGACACCCTCCACACTCACCCATGGGTGCCTCCTGGAGCCACCTGCAGCCCACACCTGATGTCCAGGTGATCTTCTTGGAGTTGAGGGCAGATCACACCGGTGACTGGCAGAAAACTTGGAGCAAGCCGGGCACACACACACAACACACACTCATACACACAGAAAACACACAGACATTTGCAGACGCACAACCACATGCACCCAGATGTATACTAATGAAAAGACACACACAAACACATGTGCGCACACACACACAGACAACGCACACTGACACACACCAACACACACACATAACACACAAACACACAGAGACATGGAATATGCCCCCCATACACACATAGAAAAACACAGACACACACACAAGTCAGAAACAGACACATCATAGACACACAAACAACAACACACACAGACTCACACTCCCAAAAATAGAATATACACACACAAACACAGAACTAATACATGCATACACACAGAACAAACATGGAGATGCACAGACACACACATACTTATGCAGAAACATACAACCAAACACTCAGAAACACATGCATGTACACACACTCCGGCACACATAAAGACTCTCACCAACACACAGATGCATACAGAAACACACACACACACAGTAATATGCAGGGACGCACACAGAAATACACAGACACACAGATACACACACACACACACACACACACAGAGATGCTGTTTTAATCAGATTTTCATCATTGTGACCAAAACCCCTGACAAGGACAGCTCAGAGCTGGGAAAGAGGTCCAGGACAGGTCCCTAGACGGCTGACTCCATTGCTCTGGGCTCTAGGTGAGGTGAGACAGCACGTATTGGCAGAAGGACACAGGGGAAGCTGCTCAGCTATGGGGGATCAGGACACAGGGGTGGGGGAGGAGGCTGCAGGGGAGATGCACCCTCAGGCAGCCACAGGGACCTCCTCCTGTAGGCACACCCGCCCCACCTGCGTACAGCCACCACCCAGGGAGTGTATTCAAACCAGATGGGCTGGTGAGGTTCCAGCCCTCAAATCCAGTAACTACCTGGGAACATTCCTGCACTAACATGGGAGCTTTGGGGAGACACCCCATACCCAAACTGCAGCCCAAGCACACAGAGAAGAAACACAGACACGACACACCAGCCACACACAGATGCACATATCACAACACACACAACACTCACAGATGATTTCACACACAGAAAAAACCCATGCGGACACAAGAGACATGAATATACAGAGACACACAGATGTGCATACATACAGATACACACAGAAAAAACCCATGTGGACACACAGAGACACGTATACAGAGACACACAGATGTGCATACACACAGATACACACAGAAAAAGTCCACAGAGACACACAGAGACACATATGCAGAGACACACAGGAAAAAACCCATGCAGACACACAGAGACATGTATATACAGAGACACACAGATGTGTATACACACAGATACACACAGAAAAAACCCACAGAGACACACAGAGACATGTATACAGAGACACACAGAAAAAACCCACACGGACACACAGAGACATGTATATACAGAGACACACAGATGTGCATATACACAGATACACACAGAAAAAACCCACGCAGACACACAGAGACACACAGGAAAAAATCCATGCAGACACACAGAGACACATATGCAGAGACACACAGGAAAAAACTCACGGAGACACACAGAGACACACAGACATACACACACACACAGATACACAACAGCACACAACACTCTCAGATGATTTCACACACACGTAGGACACACCCATCTGCAGAACACACCCACAGATATACACGCCTGTTCACAATCAAACACAGAAACACATGCACACAGAGCACACATGCAGATACACGAACCCTGGAAGCCATACAGAACATGCACATACACATAGGCACACAGAAACACACGCACACACACAGAACACAGAGACAGACATACAGAGACATGCACGGGGATGCTCACAGACATAAACACAGGTACAGATGCACACACACAGGGACACGCAGGGACACACAGGGTATGAACAGCATATACAGTGCCCGCCAGCCCACTCCAGCCAACTTGGTGTCTGTGACGTGTGTGAACATGGAAGGCTGATCCAACTCAAGATCACATTAAGTACACGGGGAGGTAGGTAGTCCCCGTGCGTGGGACAGGCTGTGGGGCAGGGAGAGAGGGAAGGCACCCGCCTGGGCCATGCTGCTGTCTCTCTTGGAGGACCAACAGCGGGAAGGCCGTGTGTGGATCTGTGAAGGCCAAGACCTAAGCTTCCTTAAGCCATCAAGGAGCCCCCACAGCACAGTGCAGGCGAGGTCAGGGGACCCCTGCCAGAGACAAAGCACTGGCTCAGGCACGGGTTTCCCACTCACCTGAGGTCTCTTGGGGCCACCTGGGTGGTGCTAGCCCTCAGCTCTATTCTGCAGCCATGGAGCTGGTGACTTAGGAAAGCCCAGCCTGCCCCGCCTTGCCGCAGAGGAGACGTGAGCTGTGACACTGCACAGCCTGCGCTCTACGAGAGACGCGGTTCAAAAACACAGGAGGGTGGAAACTGCTTCCCAACCCGAGGAACAATAACTGAAACCTTCTACTTAGCAATGGAGAGGTACACGTTGAAAGAACTCATTCAGGGCTGGAGCGGTGGCTTGGTGGTTATGGTGCTTGCCCGGCATGCCGAGGATGCAGGTTTGAACCCCAGCACCACGTACACAACCAAGTCTTGGAGCAACGAAAGCCACATGAAAACTAAATAAAACTGATTCTCTCTCTCTCACTGTCCCTCTCAAAAAAAAAGATATTCTCTAATTTTCCTTATGATTTCCTCTTTAGCCCATGGGTTATTTAGAAATATGCTCTTTAATTTCCAAACATTTAAAGATTTCTCTTATTGATTTCTAGTTTAATTTCATCAGGGTAGAAGAACATATTTCAAATGTTTTCTATCTTTTAGAATGGTACAGATAACTTGGATTTTGGCCTACCATGCAATCTATCCTTGACAAAATTCATTTGTCCTAAAAAGAATGCATAACCCCAACAGGTCCCTGAAGAGCTTCTACTTTTTATTTTTATTTTTGGTACCAGGGATTGAGACCAGGGGTGCTGACCACTGAGCCACATCCCCAGCCCTTTAAATTTTCTATTTTGAGACAGCATATCGTTAAGTTGCTTAGGGCCCCACTAAGTTGAGGAGGCTGGCTTTGAAGTTGTGATCCTCCTGCCTCAGCCTCCCCAGGGGCTGGGATTACAGGCATATGCCACCACACCTGGCTCTCTAATTTTTGAAATATTAACCAGAGCTTTTATTATTATAACACTATTGATTTAGGTTCATGATTCTTTATTACATATCATTCTGATGAAATATTTCACGTGTTATAAAAAGAATCATAAGAGCATTTGCTATTTATACACGACTCCAATACAAAAAGGGTGGCTATGCACTCTGTTTTTTTGTTTCAGAGTCTCACTGTGTTGTCCAACCTGGTCCTGAAATGCTGCCTCAGCCTCCTGAGCAGCTGAGATGACAGGTGTGTGCCACCACGCCTGGTTCCTTTTTCGCTTTTACAGCTACAAGCTCACGTCCGTGAGTCTGACTCATTGCTAAAAATGTTCTCCCTTGTTCTTAAGCTACAGAGGCAGTATGAATGTCTCATTTCTCTTATGCTTCAAATTTTTTCTCTTTTTTTTTTAAGAGAGAGGGAGGGAGAGAAAGAATCAACTTTTAGTTTTTCATTTGGCCTTTGTTTCTCCGATGTTTAGTTGTATATATGGGGTTTGAACCCAGGGCCTTGAGCAGGCCAGGCAAAGGCTCCCATCACTGAGTCACTGCCCTAGGTTCTTCTCTTGTTTTTTTGGATAGAATCATTTCTCCTGATCTGCGCTTATGTCTACTGATTACAGTCATCTCAAATCTTCCACTACAATCAACTAATAAAGTTTCCATTTCTGTTACCTTACTTTTAAAAACTCTAGAAATTTCAGGGCTTTTTTTTTTATACTTTTTCCCTATTGAAATTTTGTATTTGTTAATTATCATTAAATTTCCCTTTCATTTTTTTTCAAACAGGCCCTTTAAACATAATAGCTACTTGGGAGGATTTGCTTCTAAATATCTGGGTTTACCATGAGTCATTTTCTATGGCCATTTGTTTTTCTTCTAAGAGTGTGTGACACTTTTCTGATTCTCTGCAGGAACTGCTATTTTTGATCAAATTGTGGACATTTTACATATTTCAGCAATTCTAGATGAGGTTTTATTTTTCCTGGTGTTGTTGGTGCTTTGCTTGATTTTAGTTATCTGCCTACATTTAAACTGATTTAAAATCTGTCTCTCCCTTGGAGTGTGATTATTGTTATCTCTACTATATTTGAAATTCTCATTTTCAGCAGTGTGCCTTGGCACATGCATCGCAGCTGCTTGAGATGCTGAGGGAAGAGAATCACAAGTTCTAGGCCAGTATCAGCAACCTAGGGAGACGCTATCTCAAAATCAGAATAAAAATATGAAGGGCTGGGGTTGTTGTTCAGTAGTAGAGTGCCCTTGGTTAAATCTCCAGTACCAGAAGAAAAAAAAGATTCTCACTTTGACTTTTAGCCTTTCTGCAGGTTGCCCTACGACTGCATAGGAAGTCAGTGACTTGGAAATAGGCTGTACTCAAATACCTTGAGCTCATAAGTCTTGTTTCCTCTGCTTATCAATCAAGTGTGTGGACTGAGGAAGGCATTCAGGGTTAGCACGAGTTCTCAAGCCTCCCATGGCTTTCGCTTTTCTCTGGGTCTGTAGGTCAAACTCATTCCAATGCTGAGTTCCCCAGCCAGCAGAGTTGTCTGGAGGCTTATCACAGCCCTTCGATGAATTCTCATTTCCAAAACCTCCCTGTTGTACTTGCGGCTGGCTTGCTGTTCATGTCACCTGGGACGGCAACCTTGGGTGAACAAAGCTGTGGTATTTGTTCCCATGAGTGTCACTATTGGTGCAAAGCCATGGGGTCTTGGCCTCCCATCACAAATTGGGTCCACCCCGGCTGCAGCAAAGCTGCTAGCTTTTGTGGATAGCGCCACCCACACTGGAGTTTTAGTTCCAGGGCACAGAGTGTGACTATCAATTGCTCCTTCTAGCAGTTCTAGCAGATTTCCAACAGTCTGTATTTCTTAAATTGCTTTTTGTATTTGGTTGACTTCCAGTTTTATATTAGTGTTGTGTGCAAAGAATTACTGACCAAGTCATAAAACCATAGCTGAAAAATCTCTCCTCAGTCTTCTTTGGTTTTTGACACTGAAAATTGAACCCAGGGCCTAGAGTCACAATCTCTTTTGTAAGCAGGAACCTGTGTTCGTCAGGACCTTCCAGTGTCATGTAGAAGAAATATAACCAAATCAGTTAGAACTCTTAGAATTTTAATACCAACTGCCTTAGATGACACAGGAAATTTGTGGCTCATAATTCTGTAGTGTCTGTAAGATAGGCCTTGCTCATGATTCTGAACAGCCTATAGGACAAGATGGTCTATAGTAGAAAACAGGTGAGGCCTGACATTGCAGCTAATGATTTGCCACACAGGCTCTTCTCCATCTTCCCAGTATTTGACAGCTCTGACACCACCTCTGGCTGTGCTGGTTGTCGCCCCTGAATTCTCTTCCCTCCCTGGTTTTCCTCTTGTAAAAGCAAAATGGTTCCTGATGTTCTGGACCTGATACTTAGAAGAAGGAAGCTGAAATTTGCTAGAAGCCCTGACCCAAGTTTTTGTGGGTTTGTTGTTTCTGATTGGGTTACATGATGACCATCTCTGAAACTTTTTTTTTTTTTAAATGGCGGGGGATGCTGGGAATTGAACCTGGGGCCATCTCTGACTCTCAGTTGCCAGAGGGAATGGTTATGCTGCATACCTCAGTAGGAGGAAAGAATGCAGAGGGGGCAGAGGGTGTGCTCTGTAACCACACCTCCCTTAGCATAAATCAACAATGGACAAAGATGGATGGACCGTGCCTGTACTGGCTCACCCACCTGCCTCACATGCTCATAGGGCTTAAAGAGCTGCACAAACCATGGTCCTTAGTGAAACCATAGATGAATTCAGCCAACTCTTGCTTTTTCTGTCTTCCGCCCCTCCCCTTTTAGCCTCAAGCATTCCTGCTGCGGACAGAACACTGGCTGTCACTGGAAACATGACCATCAACAATTACCTCTCCCTCCCCACTTGTCTGGGTCCCTAAAGCAATTTCAGGTCAGGGCTCCATAACGCCCAGCTTGGGTCAGAGTCTATCCCTTGGCTGAATCAGGGTCGCCAGAGGCAAAGAGTACTGTTACTGGCACGTTCACATGGGCATCTGAGTGTCACAGGGTCCGGGAAGGAAATACACAGTAGAAGCGACAGCTCTGTGGTCAGACTCAAGGAAAGCTGGGATCACAGCGAGGCGGATCGCAGCGTCGGTCTAGGTAAGGCAGTTCTAAAGACAGTGGCTCGCAGGATCCTGTTTGGAGCCCTAGCTTTCTTCTAAAGAACTGCAAAGTCTTTACAAGGTCACTGGCTTCCAGCTTTCGGCGTGCATTGGAGGCACAAGGCTCTAAGCCTTGGTGAGAGCTCACGGACGCAACTCGGCCGATTTCTGCTAACTCAAGAGCAGTTCTGCAAACGCAGAGCCACAAGGGGTGGGGTCAGCGGTCCCGCCGCCGAGCACCAACCACTTTAGGAACTCTGGCGGTCCGGAGGCTCTAAACCAGTCTCTCCCACAGGCCAGGCGCCACCTCTCCCAACCCCGAGCAAGTGTCCGCTCAGGACCTTTCCGTCGCTGACCAACCCCCGCAGCTGGTGTGACCGTTTGGCACCGTTGAGCCGCCGGTCAAGGCAGGCATCTGCTCGGAACCTGCGAAACAGATCCCCTACTCCTTAAAGCCACCTCATCCGGATTAGTTCGGGGCATGGGCCGGTCCGGAGTTCCCCCCGCACCCCCCCCGCCAAACCGGCACTGCGCAGGCGTTTGGCAGCACCAGCGCTCTCACGTTCTCTCGCGACATTCAAGTCACCGCTATAAACCCGAGGGGAGACGCAATGCTTTCTGGGTATTGTAGTCCATTTCCGGGACAGGCTACCTCGGGAGCGAGGAAACATCAGGCTCCGAGGACTACAACTCCGGGCGTGCCCCGCGAGGGGGCACGGGCATTTGCCCTGGTTGGCCTCAGCCGTCAGAGCCGAGGGAGGTGGGCCTCGAAGGCGGCGGCGGCGGGAGGTGGGCGTGCGCGTGCGCGCTGGGCCGGCCCGTCCTGTTCCGTCCCAATCCTTGTAAACAGGCGGAGGCCGGGCGGGGTGGGAATGGGGCGCCCGAGGCCGGTCCGGGGCGCAGCGCAGAAGGCGGCGGCGGCGGCCGCGGTGGCAGCAGCGGGGCGGGCGGTTGCGCGGCGGCAGGCGCAGGTCAGTCGTGGGGGGCGGTGGCGTGCGGGGTCTCGGGCTGCCCTCCGGTGTCAGCGGGCTCGGGCGGGGGGCGTGGCCGTCGTGGCGCTCCACCCGGGCAGGCTCGCCCTCTGCGCCCCCGGGGTCGCTTCTCCGCCCGCGGGCGGCCGCCTGGTGCATCGCACCCGTGCCGGACCCTGGAGCAGGGCGCGGCCAGCTTCGGGACTGCAAGAGGCCCCGGGCACACTGAGCGGAGGAGGCTGCGGGAGGCACTGGCGCCGGGCGCGGAGGAGGCTGCGGGAGACACCCGGAACCGGGCGCAGAGGAGGCTGCGGGAAGCGCTGGGCACCGTGTGCAGAGGAGGCTACGGGACGTCCCCGGAGGCCACCGGCGGACACCGGACGCCTTGCGCCTAGGAGGCTGCGGGCCTGGTGCCTGCGGGCCGCGTCCTCTGTTCAAGTCTCATAGGGAGTGGACGGCGCGTGTGTGTCTGGAGTTGAGAGATCTCTCCCTAGTCATTTTCAACTTGTTTGTGCCGACAGGCTTTCAGGAGGCCAGCTTGATCTCTCTTTTGAATTTAAGCGTTGCGAAACAGGTTTAACAGAAGAGTCCACACCTCGGCCTTCCAGAAGTGGTCACGCTGTTTCAGGTTTTGGCATTCATCGTTGCAGATCGCCGCTCCTGAGCAAGTGGCGTGCTAGCCGAAGGCCTAGCAGTCTGCGCGAGGGTCAGGAAGACCTTAGCCCGCAGTACCTTGAACGTGCACCTACAGCAGCCGTGTGGACGCTTAAGTGAGCATCGCGCGCTGCCCGGCCTCCGCGGGGAGTCTTCCACTAAGTTTCTGCTTTAGGGAGTGGACGCGTTTTGCTGCAGTACTTTGGGCAACGGTCCATCACACTTGGCAGTCATTCCTGAAACACTTGAGTAAGGTATAGACCCATTTTTAGTTTGGTGTTCAGGGAGCCAGCACTCTAAAAAAATGAGACTCAACAGAAATGAAACCTCACTTCTGTCTTTAGAAGTGTCTTGGTGATTTGAATTCTTTGGATTGTCTTCTTAAAAAGAGTAATTACCATGAACTGAATGGGGAGGAGTAGGCTAGGAAGGGAGTCTGCAGTGGGTCCCAGTTTTTGCTCAAATGCCTTATAGGTCCAAGTGTGGTACACTCGTTTTTACAGTAACTGCTGATAAGTTTTTTAAAAAGTATCAAGAAACAGTATGACCTAGTTTGCCCACTATTTAAAGTATTGTTTACTGTAGATCTTGCGGGGATCATTTTCTCCCTAAAGTAGAAAGATGAAATGGTATCACACGGTCATATTAACTTCATACAGTTACAAGTTATGCAGTTGTATTTGCACAGTTTTTGCTTGGCAGGGAGAGATCATGTTCAGAACATAACTCAAAAGTATGTTCTTTTCAAAATGCAAAATCCCTGATATATGTTGTTCCTTCTTATATACATAGGAAAATGCTGATTATTTAGAATACAGGAATTTTTGTGAAGTAGGTTATGTGCCAAGCAAAAGTGATTTGAATATGGGTGAAACCAGTCTTCAGGTGGTCAGACTTTATCTTTTACTTGAATTATCAATGTGTACAATATAAATATATATATTTTGGTGCTGGTGATGGAACCGAGGGCCTCATGCATGCTAGGCAAGTGCTGTACCACTGAGCTACATATACTAGCACCCTACAGGTGCATTGCTTTGTTCGAAGAAAGTATCGGGGTTCAGTGCTGTACAAAGGGGTAGTGGCCAGTGTTTTAGAAGAAGAGGAGAAACTGGAAGGGGCATTGGTTAGGTTATGTAGAAGGTGGTGAAAACAACTGGACTTGCATAGGAAAGTTGGCATTTAGGCAGAATGAACAGCGTGAACAGAAGCATTTCAATCTGCATAATGGGATCAGCAAGGATAGCCAACTAGACTGTAGGGTGGTGATGAGACATCAAACTGGGAAGTGGACAGATACCAGATTATGGATAGCGATAGATTTGAATACCATTGAGTAATTTCAACTTTGTCTTGTAAGCAAATAGTACAAGAGGCCTAAGCCAGCTCGACCCTTTTTTTGGTGGGGTGGGGAGCCAAGTACTGGAAATTGAACTCAGGGGCGTGTGGAGATGTCACTGAACTACATCTCCAGCCTTTTTTATTTTTTATTTTGAGATGGGATCTAAGTTGCTTAGGGCCTTGCTTAATTGCTGAGGCTGCCCTTGAACTTGGGAATCCTCCCAAGTTGCTGGGATTACAGGTGTGGACCACCACACTCTGGTGCTCAACCCATTTTAACCCCTTGCCATCTGGCAGGCACTATATAAATGCATAACAGCATATGTTTTATATCCTTAAGGATTAGGCATGATTAGAGCTGAAACTGGGGGAATCAGAGCTTACAGCTGAAGGAAGCAGAGACATAGGCAAGAGAGTAGAGTATACTCTCTAAGCCTGTATCATTGGTTTTGGTAAGTAGCAGAAGATATGGCTGCTCAGATAGATCCTCAAGTATTTCATGCCACTCCAAGGAGTTTAGAGGGTTTTTTTCCTATAAATAATAATGGAGTTTAAGGATTTCAATCAGGAGAGAGAAATGATATTTTCATTTTAGAAAGATCACTCTAGAATTGTGGAGACTAGATTTCAGAAGTTGTGGAAGTTAGGTAACATTGAATGCAGAAAGACTAGTGAGGTGGTTTCTGCAGTAACTAGGATGAGTGATAAGGGTCCTAATTCAGGCAGTGTTGGCTGGAATACTGAGGAGTAGGTTAGTAGCAGAAATAATTGGAAAATAGAATATAGGATTTAGCAGCAGTTGGATTTGGGGAATGAAGGAGAAACAGTGGGATAAGATGGCTTGGTTTTCAGCTTGAGCAGTTGAGTAGACATGGTAAAGTATGCTGAGGCAGGGATTCAGGAAAGGGTCTGGGGAGAAAGTATTTTGGCTTTTAGAAGCATTGGGATTTGCGCATGAAGACTCCAGGTGGAGTCATTAGCTACAGAGGGCATATGTGGGGTAGGTTTAGAGTATAAGGGAGCAGACTTGAAGTACCAGTCATCCGTGTTCTAAGTAATGGCTCAAGTGTTTGATTTAGGGAGCACCACACAGGAAGAGATTACTGATAACAAACAGTTCTGGAAATAGGCCCTGGAAAACAGACGCTTAAAGCCAGACAGCGGAAGAAGTGAGTGGAAAGGAAAATTCTAGGTGTTTAGAGATATACAGGAATCATGAGATGTCATCAAAGCCAAACTAGATCCTTCTAAAAGGAAGCTGTGCTTCTCAACTGTCACATTTTGGACATGAGTGTCCTCCCCAAGCTCCTGTCAGTGCAGGGATGTTCAGGGGTGAAATGACTGGGTTGTGAGAGCTGGAGTCTAACCAGTCCATCCTAGTTTGAATTGGCTGACCACGAGGTAACTAGGCAGGTGGGGTGCTGCCGGTCGAGGTGGCTCACTGGGGTGCCCTGGAGGGTGCCTCTTCCCTTGTGGCCCTTCCCAGGCTGCCGTGACTAAAGCAGTGCTGAACACGCCTTTCCACCGTGATGTGCTGCCTCATCTTTGGCCCAGAGCAATGGACCCTGCCATCCGTGGTACACCCCTGGAACCGTGAGCTGAAAGAAACCCTGTTCCTCTGAGTTGTCCTTGGCAGGGATTTTGGTCACAGAAATGCAAAGCTGACTAACACATCAACCAACTCTTTAGAAAAAAATAAAGCTATTTTAAAAACAGGAAAGTGCTGTTTTAAATGTTTTGAGTAGATGAGTAAGACGGGACTATATTAGGAGTCTGTTGAGTTTGGTAACTAAGCAGTGGTTTGGGTGGAATGGCTGGGGAAGGAGCACAGCATTCACCGCGCGGAGTGATGCAGGGCCACCATGTGGAAAGCCCAGGTAGAGTATTTGAAGAATAAGTGAGTCCTACTATGCAGAGAGGAATGGAAAGGTGGTAGCAGGTGATCAAGGGTTGAGGGAGGGATTTTAGTATGGCAAAAACTCAAACCTCTTAAAAAATATCTGTTTTGCTGAGTGTAGAGGCCCACACCTGTCATCGCCATCTCAGCAAGTTGGGAGGCTAAGGCAGGATAGGAGGAACTCAAGTTCATTTAGAAGCCATCTTCTGCAACTTGGTGAGGCCCCATGCAATTCAGCAAGACCCTATGTCAAAATAAAAAATACAGAGCTGGGTAGCTGCTATCATCCCAGCATCTTGGGAGACTGAGGCAGGAGGATTGCAAGTTCAAAGCCAGCCTCAGCAACTTAGCAAGACCCTGCATAAATTAACGGGATCCTGTCTCAAAATAAAAAATAAAAATAAGGGGTTGGGGATTTAGCTCAGTGGCAGAGTGCTTGCCTAGCACGCGCAGGGCCCTGAATTTGGTCTTCAGCCCTGAAAAATAAATAAATAAAAATAAAAATAATAAAAGGGTTGGGGATGTGGCTCAGTGATTAAATACCCAGTATCCCCCCAAAAATCATTAAAAAATAAAAATATGTTTTGAAATATAGTTCATACACCAATATCAACCCTTTTAGAGTATACAGTTCAGTCGTGATTAGTGTATTCAGAGTTGTGCATCCATCACCACAGTCAAGTGCTAGAACATTTACATTAACCCCAGAAAGAAGCCTTTTTCCAGTTAGCATTTGCTCATCCTTTCACCCACCCATCAATCTGCCTGTCTGCTGGTATGCCTGTTCTGGACCTTGCGTCTGCTGAAGCCACGCTTGTGATCTTCTGTGACCAACTTCTTTGACGTGTAGTAATGATTTCAAGGATCACCCATGTCGCTGAATAATACTTCATTGCCTGCGTAGACTGGTTGAGCATTCCCCATCCAGAAGGCCGAGATCTGAAATGCTCCAAAGGCGATGTCAATGCAGGTGTTGGGAAATCTGAAACACTTCTGATCCCAAGCATTTGTGACGAGGGATGTGCAGCCTGCACACACTGTGTTCATCCATCAGTCGAGTGGGGAACAGTTATGTCATCTCTGCTTTGTGGCTACTCTGTGTAATGTTGGTGTGAATGCTTGTGTGTGAGCTCTGGTATGCACTCATGCATAGGAGCAGAAGTGCTACATGGGGCATAAGACATGCGTAGGTAGCAGCTGTCCTGGTTCCTGGCACAGACTTGTAGGAATCTTGGAATCTCCTGAGTACTGTAGTCCCCACTCACTGGCAGTGCTACTCTTCATGGTTTCAGTTACCTGTGGTCAATTGCAGCCCCAAAATATGAAATCGGAATTCCAGGAACAGTGCATGAGTTTCAGATTGCATGCTGTTCTGAGGAGTGCGATGAGACTGTGTCTTAATTGGGTGCACCTTTCCCTCATGCAGCATGCTGAGCTGTGTGTGCCCCTCTCCGTCTTCTCTTGGTCCACTTGGATGCGCCTTACACTCGTGCAGCGTGCCGAGCTGTGTGTGCCCCCTGCCTGTCCTCACTTGGTCCCCACCTTGGTGATTAGATCCACTGACGCGGTATTCGTGCCTGTGTTCAAGTAGCACCATGTCATAGTGCCCCCACCCTATTCATCTTTCCTCTCCTCATCTATCAGGTACTATATGCTCTCTCATTGTCACCAGAAGGCTGGGTACCGTACAGTACAGTTCTGAGGAAGATCATATTCATTTTGGTTTGATTTGGTTTGGTGCTGGGGATGGAATCCAGGAGCACTTTGCTGAGGAGTCACATCCCCAGCCCTTTATATTTTTTGAAACAGGGCCTGGCTGAGTTGCTGAGTTTGGCCTTGATCTTGCTGTCCTCCTGCCTCAACCACCTGAGTCACTGGGAGTACAGATGTGTGCCACCATGCCTGGCCACATTTAACTTATATTGCAGTTCTGTTTTATCATTAGTGCTAATTTCTTAATGCACCTAATTTATGAGTTAAACTATTCTGGGCATGTCTAATATGCATAGGTTCAGCAGTACCCTCCATCACAAGCATCCACTGGGTTCTTGGTGAGTGGGGGATCTTGTTACTCAGTAAGCCTCTCTCAGTCACCCCTGACTTTTTGCTAACAGAGTGACTGAGGCCCTAGAGATCTTCAGGATGAGGACTGACTGCTGGAGGAAGTCCACCCCGGCCCTGGGTGAGAGTAGGATGGGAGGGAGAGGTGCAGGCTGAGTTCAGTTGCCAGTTGCCAGGACTGAGTCACTCCTTGTTTTGAGATGGGACCTCCATAAGAGCCTCTCACAGTGAGGCTCAGTGGGTTCGTGGGGTGGCCACCACACACTTGTACTGGGCAGGTGCTACATCCCAGCCTCAGGGCTAAGCTGCTGTGGGATGCTTCGTGTCCTCACTCTACATGCCTCTTGCTTGGACTGTCTGCATCCTTTATTATAAACTGGTGAATGTAGGTAAGCTTCCTGAGTCTCATGAGCCCTTCCCTGAGGCAGGAGTTGGTGTTTGGTCAGAAGTACAGGTGGCAGTGTGGGACTTGTGACTGGCACCTGAAGTGAAGTCTGGAAATCTGTGGGTTTCCAGTTGGTGTCTGCAAAGTTGAACTGGTTTTTGGTATGAAAACTAAAATACATTTGGTTTCAGAAGCATTATCAAAAAAGAACTCACATAATTCTTCTGTTTAGCATTTTGAGGAACTGCCAGACATTTCCAAAGCAGAGGCTCCATTTTTTCTACATCTTTGCCAACATCTGCTGGTTTTTTTTTTCATTCGAGCTATTCACTTGGCTTGGTGGCACATACCTGTCACCCTGGGGTAACTCGGGGTGGCGGGGTATGAGGCAGGAGGATGGCAAAGTCAAGGCCAGCCTCAGCAACTCAGTGAGACCCAGTTCTCAAAAATAAAAAATAAAAAGGACTGGGGATGTGACCCAGCGGTAAAGAGGTTTCAGTCGCCAGTACAAGAAGAAAAAAGAATTAGTCTCTTCTTTCTTCTGAAAGGTCTGAGGCTTTAGTTCGTATATTTAGGTGTTGATCATATTGAGTTGTTTTGTTTATGGTGTGAGGTGAGGGTGTGTTTTGTTGCATGTGGTAATCCAGTTGTCCCAGCCCTGTCTGTTGAGATCGTTCTGATTGGAGAGGTCTTGACTTCCTTGTTGAAAATTAGTTGAACTCAAAGATCTGGGTTTATTAATGGATTCAGTTCAACTCTGTTGGTCAGCATATTCATTCTTCTGCTGGTATCTTTTACTGTTTTGATTACTGTAGCTGGGCAGTGCGTTTTGGAATCAAGAAGTGTGACTTCACCTTTTTCCTTTTCTCTTTTGGCTATTCAGGGACCCTTGCAAGTGGGTGTGACATAGGAAAGCTGTCAGCTCATGGAAGCAGAGGAGAGAGAGGAAGGGGCCCAGGACGAGAGTAGACCCTCCAGGGTACTCCTTCAGTGGCCTTTCTCCAAGTAGGTCTCACCTCACAGTAGTCCTTCAGCCATCAGTGAGGTCAAAGTCCTCATGGTCCTGCCACTTCCCCAAAATCCCAGACTTGGGACCTTTCAGGTCCATGCCGTGACACCCATTGTTAATAAAAAGTATTGTAAGTTGAAAATGCAGTTGATGCAGTGATAAACCCTTGAAAATAAAGAAATCTGACTTGAAGCACGGTGAGTCCAGATGCCCCTCAGTTTACAGTGAGATTGTGTCCTGGTAAGCCCACGTGGGTAAGTCAAACCTTCCAAGGTTGAGGCTGTCTGTGTTGACTCTTCAGTCTGTTAACATGGCTGTCTTTCCATTTAGATTTCTTTGCATTTCCTTCAGCAAGGTGATAAGTTTTCATTTTACTAGTCTTTCTCTTTCTTGGCTAAATTTATTCCTACTTATTCCTTTGGAGGTATTGTGAATGAAGTCCCCCCTTCTTTCCATGTTCACTAGTGTATAGACATACAACTTATTTTCTGTCTTCATTGAGTGTCTTATAATTTTGCTGAGTTCCTTTACTTCAGTAGTTTTCTAGTGTATTCTTTTGGGTTTTCTGCATAAGATCATGCCATCTGCTAATAGAAATAGGTTCACTTCTTTTCCAAATGGAGAACTTTTATTTATCTTGTCTTTCCCAGTTCTCCAGGCTGGAACAGCATTGAATGGAAGAGGCAAGAGCAGATTTCCTTGTCTTGTCCTGCTCTTAGGAGAGCTTCCAGTCTTTCGCCAGTAAGAATGGTGTTAACTGGGTTTTTCATTGCTACCGTTTATCCGTTTGAGGGGTTCCCTTATTCCTGGTTTGTTGAATATGTTGCTGAATTTCTACATATTTTTGTCTTGTTGATTTCCAGATTGATTTCATTGTGATGGGAGAACATGACTTAGGTGATTTCAGTCCTTCACAGTGTGTTGAGCAGAGAATGTCCCGTGTGCCCTTGGAGAGACGTGTCTTCTGTTGTTTGGTAGAGGGGATCTTTAGCTGTGTGGCACATGGTGTTGGTTTATGGTGTTTTCACGTCTGCTCTTTGCTTCTTGGTTTTTTCTCTAGTTCTGTGCATTATTGAAAGGGGGTGTTGAAGTCTCCAGTTGTTGAACTGAGTCTCTTTAATTCTCTCATTGTCTGTTTTGTATCTTTTTTGGGCTCTGTTATTAAATGTGTACATGATCATAGTTGTAATACTTTATTGATGGCTTTACCCAATCGTCATTACATGATACTCAAGAGACTGTCCTTGGTGAGGATTGGCATAGTCATTCTAGCTCCATTGGTAACTGTTTGAATGAAATGTTTTTTTCTGTCCTTTTGCTTTCAGCCTCTCTGTGCCTTTGAATCTAAAGTGAGTTGGATAATTTTTTAAATTGATTTGCAACCTTTGCCTTTCAGTTGAGGAGTTTAATTCATTTTATTTAAAGTAATTATTGGTAAAGAAGAACTTCTGCCGTATTACTGTTTTGTTTTATTTTCTTTTGCAAGACAGGATCTTGCTATATTGGCTAAACTCCAGGGCTGAAGGGATCCTCCTGCTTCATGGCCCTCATAGCTAGGACAACAGGTGTGTGTCACCATGCCAGGCTTCATAGTATTATTCTCTATGTATCATATCTCACTTGTCCTTCAGTTTCTCTGTAGCTGCCTTCTTTTGTGTTAAATAGGTATTTTCCTGTGTACCATTGTAATTCCCGTATGTTTCATTTCTTAACTATTTTCAGGTTATTTTCTTAGTAGTTTCCATGAGATTACAGTTAGCATCTTAATTTATAGCAGTCTAGTTCCGATTAGCACCCACTTAATTTCAGTAGTATAACATACATAGCCCCACAGCCTTTATGCTGTTATTGTCATAATTATGTCTTCACACATTGTGTTCTCAGCACTGATTATAATTATTGCTTTATGCAGTTGTCAGTCAGGAGAAAGAAAAGAGATAGAAACAAAACAGAAGTTGCAATTGGACGGTCTTTTGGAAAATACCTGTGTAATAACCTTGCCAGTTCTTCATGTGGATTTGAGTTACTTTATAGTGTCCCTTTATGTCAGCGTTGGGGACACCGTTTAGCAATCTTATAGGGTAGGTGGGCCTTCTAAGTGATAAATTTTCTTATTTTTCTTAATCTGTGAATGTCTTAATTTCTCCTTCACTTTCGAAAGATTCCTGTTTAATGGTGTTTTCCCCAGTGCTGTGACGGACTTGTCCCTCTGCCTTCTGTTCTATGGCCTCTGAGGCTAAGTCGGTGTCACTGATGAGTGACCTTCTTTTCTCCAGATTCTTTGTCTTTCAGCTGTTTAGGTTATACCTTGCTGTGCCAGTGGGTTCTATTTGAGTTTGTTAAGTTTCTTCATCAATTTGGGAATACTCTTCCTGTTCCTTCCTCTCTCTCGGGACTCTTGTGATGAGTGTTTGGCTTGCTGTGGGGTGTCCCACACACCTCTTAGGCTGTGTTATACTTCTGTCATGCTGTTATCGTTGATCTTCAGGCTGATCGATCTTCAAGTTCACTGATTCTTCGTTCTGCCTGCACAGACCAGCTGTTGAGCACTTCTAGTGACTTTTCACATCTGTTACTATCCTTTTCAACTCCAAGATTTCTTTGATTCCTTTTTCAAGGCTCTCTGCCTCTTTATTGGCTTTCTCTTTGGTGAGACGGTCCTCCTTTCCTCCTGTTTTTCAGACATGGTTTCCTTTAGTGCTTGAACATGCTTAAAATGTGTGACTTAAAAAAAATTTTTTTAAGAGAGAGGAGACAAAGAGAAAGAGAGAATCAGTTTTTATTTAGTTTTTCACGTGGCCTTTGTTGTTCTGAGACTTCATCGCATACGTGGTGATGGAGTCTGGACTGGCATACTTGGCATGGCAGGCAAGCTCCATAACCGCTCCAGCCCAAGCCACCGCTCCAGCCCTGACTTAAAGTTTTTATGTAATATGTCCAGCAACTGAACTTGCGTGGGAGCAGCTTCTGTGATTGTGGTTTTCTCTGTGCGTGGAACTCTGTTTTTCTTGTTTCTTTACATGCCTGTAGTTTTTTTAAACTGACAGTTCTGATATTGTAACTTGACAACTCTGGAAGTCAGATTGTCCCAGGTCCGGGGCTGTTGTTGCTGCTCATTGCAGGTGTACTCAGTTTGGTGACTTTTCTGAACTGAGTTTTATAAGTTCTGTGTGATATGTCCTGTGTGCCCTTTGAAATCTCTGTTCTACTGACTTGCAGTCATTGGAAAGAGACTCCTTCAACATTTGGAAGCAGAGCAACTCGGTCTTTGCAGAGATGTACTGTACCCCTGTAGGGGTGCGTCTGAGGCACTCCATCAGTTGACAGTTGTGCCTTGGCCTTGACTTCAATTTGTGCAGTCCCAGGGTCTTTCAGAGGTCACAGTGTGTGGCCTTCTCAAGTCTTGCTGAGCATCTGCAGCCCTGGGCGTGCACACTGCCTTTGAGATTGCCCAGTCCTCACCCCATCCCGTGTCATTCTGCAGCCTGCCTTCCGAAGCTTTCAGCCATTGCTGTATTTGCTGTTATCTGTTGCTTCGGTTGCAGTACCTACGACATTTACCTAAAATGCTTTTCTCAACAGTCATCATGTCTGATAGGAGTGTTTTGCTCCAGGAGAGTTCCAGGTTAGCTGCATCGGGTGAGATAAAGCAGGTTTGTTAAACAGGTGTTTCAGGGATCCGCAGATGGACCTTACCACTGCTTGCTAATGAGGTTTGTTCCGCTGGACCAGCACGGGAATGAGGCTGTTATTTTCAAGCCCGTCACTGATTTGGGGAGCCCAGAGTGTGAATAGAGGTATGTAAAAACCGTCACACTTGTTTCTTACCAAGATTGTGTTGTTTTTTCTGAATAAACTCTGGGTTTCTGTAATCTTTTGGTTAGTTTCCAGTCTTGTGGGAAAGTTGATTCTGACAGTTTTTGCCCATTTGTGGTTGCTTTCATGGAGTGGTGGGCTTTGGTTCCTTGCTCCGCTCCCCCAGCCTGTGTCCATCTGATCCTGTGCTGCTCAAGGTACCTGTGTCATGATAGTTCAGGTGAGCTTCCTATAGACACCAGGGTTTTTTTCTTTCTCTCTTCTTTGCTTTATATGTAAAGGATTTTAGATGGCTAATGAAGATGCAAAATAACAAATTTCTTTTGGACTGTCAGAAATACTGCTATACTAAGTATCCTTTTGTTACATCTTTGCTTACCCTTGTGTGTTGAGGGGTGCTGGTTCTGACCATGGAATTGCTGGATCCGAATGTTAATTTGGTGGCTGTTTCTAAGATTGAAGCAGTGTGAGAGTGTTTCTTCACACCCTCCTTAACGCTGGGTGTGAAGCTTGTTCATCTTTGGAAGATTGGAAGGTGCAACAGGGCATTTCTCAGGTGCTATTCTTTCATTGTCAGATGTCTTTTGTGTGCATTTTGTTCGTATCTTTTACTTATTTTTTGTTTTATTAAAAATGATTATTTGGGGGCTGAAGTGGTGGCTCAGCAGTTAGGGCACTTGCTTGGCATGTGCGAGCACGTGAGTTCGAACCCCAGCACCACGTACCCAGCGAAGTCTCAGAGCAATGAAAGCCACATGAAAAGATAAATAAAATTGATTCTGTCTCTCTCTTTATCTACCTCTCTCTTTTTAAAAAAAAAATGATTATTTGTTGTGTGTGGTGCCAATAAATTTTTTCTCCAAGTTTCTTACTGTCCTTTTCAGTATTTTTAAAGTGTAATTAAATTTTTCTGAAGATCTTTTCAAATGGCAAACTAAGGAACCTGAAAAGTAGTAAAACTCTCTTAGAATTTTTTTTTAAAGAGAGAGGGACAGAGAGAGAGAGAGAATGAATCAGCTTTATTTAGTTTTTCATGTGTCCTTCGTTGCTCAGATACTTTGTTGTGTACGTGGTGCTGGGGTTTGAACCTGCGTATTTGCGCATGCCAGGCAAGCACCGTAACTGCAGAGCCACTGATCCAGCCCCTCTTTCAGACTTTTATATGGGGCATATATTTATCTAGTTGCTTCTGTTTTTGCTTTGGAGATAGGTAGTAGTACAAAGATAGAAGCATGAAGTCAGAGTCACGGCTGTGTTCCAGAAAGCTAAGATTTGAACCTGGATTACCTGTCCGACTCTGTAAGCCCATACACTTTCTGTTTACCACGCTGCCTCTCCATGTTTATATTTCTCAACTCCTTTACAGAGTGATGGAAGTCTGGATGAGATGGAAATAATATCTTTGCATCTTCAGTTAAAAGCATTTAAGGGCTGGAGTGGTGGTTCAGTGGTTCCGGCGCTTGCCTGGCATGCACAGATACGCTGGTTCGAACCCCAGCACCACATACACAACAAAGTGTCTGAGCAACGAAGACCACATGAGAAACCAAATAAAATTTGATTCTGTCTTTCTCTTTAAAAAAAAAAACAAACACTACATTTAACATTAGTGTATTTTTTAAAGACGATCCCGCTCATGGTTCGTAAGGACGGAAGTATGCCTCTTCTGTACTGTTTTTCCTCAGCCACCCAAGATCCCTCCCAACGGACAACTCCTTAGTGTTTCTTTGCAAATTCTTCCAGAGGTATTTTGTGCACACACAACAAAGATGTATGTGCAAATGTACACATGTTCCATTCTGAACAGTCACAACGTGACATGGAGGAAGGGAGTCAGTATTTGTAGAACGCCTACTAGGTGACAGCCAGTGGGCCTATTTCTTTATATTTGAATGAAGTTCTTCAGGTTATACTGAAAGGTTATTTAAATATGAAACTTTTGCATAAAAGGTTGTTGAAAACAAAATGCTGGTGGACTTCATTTGGAATTGGAGCTTGGCAGTGTTATGTAATGAAGCATGGTGATTCATATTGAAGGATAAATTAATTCAGGAGCACTAACTTGAGAGCCAGTTATCGCTGACAGGTTGAGAATAAAACTGCATGCCATTTCCATTATTTAAAAGTGAAGGGATTTGTTAGGCATAGGCAGTGTTTTATGTGACTGCTTATCGCTAGTGACCTTCCACAGCCTGCAATGATAGGTGCATTGAGGTAAATGAACACCTGGCCCCCTGAATCTACAGGTTCCACATCTGTGGATTCAGCCAACTGGGGATCAAAAAAACCCAACCAAACAAACAAAAAACAGCACCAACCCGGAGTCTGTACCAAGCATGTATGGATTTTTTCCTTCTCATTGTTCTTTAAACAAAATAGTAAAACTGTTTACATAGCATTTGCGTGCTTTAGGTATAAGGGACAATGTGCAGGTTATATGGAAATGGTGCACCATTTTGTATAAGGAACTCGGGCATTCATCCAGAGTTCCTGGATCCAAGCCACCTATGGATACTAACGGATGACTCTTTCCTTTTTTTTTTGGACGTGCTGAGCATAGAACCAGGGCTGCTCAACCACTGAGCTACGTCCCTAGCCCTTTGTGAGACTGAGTCTTGCTAAGTTGCTGATGTTGGCCTCAAACTTGAGATACTCCTGCCTCAGCCTCCCAAGTTGCTGGGATTATAGGCATGTGTCGCCATGCCCAGCTAGGGTATTTAATTAGTACAATTAAAGTATACAATACTGGGAAGCTCTTGTGGAAAATCTTCAGTCACTCTGTGGGTAAGTGAATTTCTGAGAGTCACATGTGCTGTGAATATGTGTGTGGATGGGTACCTGGGGCAGGGAAGGTTAGGTCTGATGACATAGACGGGTGCAGAAAAAAGCAGTAGCTCAGAGTGCAGCGTATGAAGTGCAGCCGAGGCAGCGTTAGCAGATTCAGAAGGTAAGTGAGACCACAGCTGGCCTGGATGACAATCGCTCTGCACACTGCGCGTGGGAGTGACTTGCGAACCTGAGTGTGCGCTAGTTTGTATTTACCAGGTGCACGTCACAAACCTAAAGATCGCAGTGGGGAGGATTTTAACAGTAATGTTCATATTTTAAGAGAAAATCCTTTTTGTTCTGGAAGATTTGCTGTGTTCTTTTTTGTGAGACATGTTAGAGTTTACTCTGAGGTTCATGCAGGAAGTGAAGTGGCGTTTGTGCAGGACTAGGCACGCAGGGCACGCCTAGTGTCAGGGGTCCCCGGTGAGCACCTCCCCAGGGGCGCACAGCCCTCACTGGGCCCAGTCACAGTGTGCACTGAGCACCTGCTTTCTGCTGGGAGTCTGGACTTGGAGTCCATGCCAGGCAGCCTTCCAGGAGAGCCTGGCTGAGCCTCTGCAGCTGCTTGCGCGGCCGTGGACAGCTTGACCTGGGGCCCTTGGGGCTCTGCGCCCTCTGCCTTTTCCTTTGCGGTTTTGCTTTGTGATCTTCTCTGAGTGAATCCCAGCTGCGAGTCCCCAAGCCTACGGGTGGTCCTGGGGGCTCTGCTAAGTACTCACAGACTTCAAGTGGAAACTTCCCAGCCTCCTCCTCGCACCCCTCGCAGTCAGAAGTTAATGCATTGGGTATTTCCTTATTTTGAAATAATGTAGTTAAGATGATGTTTCTCAGGGTCTTAGTTGTTGACACTGTCTCTTAACAAGGCATCGAGGAGGAGGATCGGGAGCTCTTGTGCCCAGCTCCAGGCTCCCCGTTCTCCGGTGCGCACTGTTCTGTGGCAATGGCTGGACAGATACTGTGCGATGCAGTCAAGCAGGGCTGCAGCAGGTGTCTTCCTGACTTCTTTCTCCTGGGTGCTGCTCATCTTCTCGTCTGTTCTCAGGGCAGATCTGTCCCAGAAGCCCCAGGGCACTTTGAGGTATCTTGTGCTGCCTCCACTGCCCTGCTGCCACCTGCACAGCTGAACTCAGGGACCGGTGAGGGGAGATGGGGACTAAGAAAAAAGACAGACACGTGGACATGAGAGAAAGCTGGGACCAGCAGGGACACTGTCCTCTGATGAAGGAGCAGCGACCCAGAGCTGGCACAGTACATTTGTTTTATAGGATTTTATCATGAGGACTCTTAAGGAGGAGAAAGTTTCTAAAAAGAGAGAGGCTTTGAATGTCGCAGCATCTGTAGTGTTTTGGTGGTTAAATTGTGTATTCTTAAGGCATGTCTTTCCTTAGCAGCTGGTGTCTGGACTGAGAGTCAAGGACTAGACACTGTGCCTTGCACAAGAATGTCCCAGGGCCTTAGCACCACCAAGGGTAGTTGCTGGCTGTGGTCCAGGTCACCGGAAGCCACCGAACTGCGCCTTGGGGAGTGCCCTCCAGTTGCCCTGTGGACTTGTTGGACACAAGCTGGCTTTTCCAGGCCCTTACCTTTGCGGCTGATGGTCTGGAACCTCAGGTCTCCCTCTGCTTCGTCTGCTGCCTGGTTTTTGTAGGGTTCTTGAGAAAGCATGAGATCCGTGTCGATTGAGACTGTCTGAAGATGCCCTTATTTTACCAGCAGTATAAACCTTGAGTGATTTTGGAACTGATTAGTTTTGAAGACACTCCTTAGCATCTTAAGCTTCCAGTGCCCCTCTTGCTCCCAGGGCCCTGCCCTGTGAATACAGTTTCCCAGATCCCTCACTGTGGGATCCTTTTAATCCCTGTGCCTTGACCTGTCAAAGTGCCATGTTGCTGCTCCCTTGTTTGTTGCGGGGGACACTTAGTGGTCCTTCCAACCTGGACCTCTAGTTTTGGGACGGTTTCTCTATTTCATTGGCAGAACCAGGATGATACGTGCAGAGACTGCTTCAGGAATGCGGCATTCCCAAGCAGGAGGCCCGTGCTGCATGGGGCTCAGGATTTACAGCCTTGGTGAGCCAGTAAGTCAGAGGCAGGCTTACTGCTTGTTTTTAAGAACCGTGAAAATGAGGAAAAGCCTCTAGTGAATTTAAACCTGTTATTTATTAATGAAGAGCACTTAACAAAGTATTGAATCTGAACTTGCAAACTAGTCCTGCAAGCTGCTGGTTTTCTGGAATATGCTTTTTAATGTTTAGATGATATCAAGTTTAGTATACCAGGAGATTTATTCTTTTTTTCCCCTTTTCTTCAAAGAGAGAAGTACAGTGAGAGAGAGAATCAATTTTATTTAGTTTTTCATGTGGCTTTTGTTGCTCCGAAATGTCATTGTGTACGTGGTACGAGGGTTCGAACTCGCATCCTTGCTTGCGCATGTGAGGCAAGCGCCGTAACTGCTGAGCCTACGCTCCAGCCCCAGGAGATTTAT
Organism: Aplodontia rufa; assembly: GCA_004027875.1. Lineage (NCBI taxonomy): Eukaryota > Metazoa > Chordata > Mammalia > Rodentia > Aplodontiidae > Aplodontia > Aplodontia rufa. Next base: position 36,703 of record PVKS010001130.1, on the reverse strand, counting down.
TCTGCAAAGCTCATTTTGGGAGATTTTTAACTTAGCGGTCTTAACTTCTTTATGTTGCTTTGTCCTTTTGCACAAGTGAGTGACTCTTTGTGCTGATTAGTGCTGGTGCATGAGCAGGAAAGACTGTTTTGAGAGCCGTCCTCCTGCTTTCTAGAGAAGGCAGGGTTTTAGAGCAGCTGTTAAGTCCGTCCTCCTTCTGATTCGTGTCAGTTATATAGCTGTTCATTTTACCAGAAATATTACTCAGTTGCAGAGGTAGAAACGTTTTGGTGTAATTCTAGGTTTGTTGTACACTTCTGACTTAGAGCTTTCTGTTGGTTATGCAGAAGGAATGTTATGCAGTCCGTTCAGTTCTCTCTGGAGACAAATTGCTCTCCCCTGCAGCAGCCACATGCTTTCATTTTGGAGTGTTTGGAGTTAGACGTTCCTGTTGTAGTATTTTGAGTGTGTATTTGGGGCTGGGGTGCTGACATAACCGTGGGAGTAGGTCATATTTTAAGGGTTCATAAAGTATGCTTTGCCTTTTTAGTTTCCATCTTGGGTTTTATTAGATCTAATTTGTATTCAGTGCATCACACTGTGTGATGAATTTTATCCAGTGCGTGCCTGGTGCAGTCTGCCTGTGCATCAAGGTGGAGAACACAGCTGCCTCTTCTCCGCTCTCCCCGCTTCCCAGCTTCTTTGACACCAGGATGACTGCATGTTCTAGAACTTCACAGTTGGAGTGCTTCGGCCCAGAAGTGTTTTGGACTTTTCTCCAGGTTTGGGAACACTTGCATAAGCACATGGTGTCTTGGGGATGTGACCCACATGTAAATGTGAAATTCATGTCTCGTACAGGTACAGGTGTTGTCACACGTGGCCGTCAGTGCATCTGTGTTCTGACTGTAACCCATCACCGGTCAGGCGTGGCACTTCCCACTCACGTCACGCTCAGAAAGCTTTGTGGGTATTTCTGGTTGGAGCGGTTGAATGTACAGTTGATCTGATCATTTGTCTTTTTTGTTTCCTTTTCTCTTGGGTAAATATTCAGGAGTGGAAAGCTAGGCCATCTGGAAGGATGTGTTTCACAAGTCACTGTGCACTGTTTTCTGGAGAGGCCCACCTTTGCACACTCAGCATCAAGTGCATGAGGCTGGTGGCCCCATGTGTTTATCACACTGTTCAGTGTGGTTTCAGTTTGCATGTCTTTGGTGGTTAGTGAAAGGGAGCTGTTTCTATGGACTTATTGGCTGTTTGCATACTTTTATTCGTAAACTGCACACCTGCCCATTGTGTCTTGGGTTGTGCTGTGGTTTGATCTGGAATGTGCCCCAGGCTCCTTGGTTAAAGGCTTGGACTCCAGCTTCCTGCCAGTGGGAGGTGGCACTTTAAGAGGAGGGGCTTAGTGAAGGAGGTAGGTTTTTGGAGGATGGATCCAAACTCCAGCCCCTCCTTCCTCTCTATTCTGGCCCAGAGGCAAGCAGGCTTACTCCACCATACACTCCCTGCAGGGATGTACCTTGTCCTGATGCCCAGAGGAGCAGTTAAGTGTGACCAAATCCTCCAGAACCATGAGACACAATCAGCCATTTCTCTGCATTTGATTTTCCCAGGCATTTGTTACAGCGGTGGAAAGCTGCACAGACCGTCGCATGCTTCCTAAGTTGAGGGATCTCTTCTTGTATTTTAGGTGGTCTCCTTTATCCATGCATGTATACATAGCCGACCCTCATTATGCATGGGGGATTGCTTCCGGGGCCCTTGTAGACACCAGAATCCATGGAGCTCAGGGCACATCATTTGCTGTAGCTTGCAAACCTTTGCGTGTACTCCGAGTCATCTCTGGATTGCTCGAAGCACCTACGTCGGTGCAAATGCCACCTTCATAGCTGTAATGCAGTGTGCGTAGGACATAATGACAGGAGAGAGTCGCGCATTCTCTGTAAAGGTGGGATTTTTTCTGAATACTTTTGGTCCACACTTTGTTGCATCCATGGAAGCAGAGCCATGGACGTGGAGCGCCGACTGCGTGTGTCTGTACACAGCATCGGCCTGGCTGCTTGTCTCCTTCATAGTGTCTTTTTTTTTTTTTTTTAAAGAGGAGACAGAAAGAAGCAATCTTTATTTAGTTTTTCATGTAACTTTCATTCCTTAGACACTTAGTTGTGTGTGTGGTGCTGGGGTTTGAACTTGCATCCTTGCACTTGCCAGGCAAGCACTGTGACCTCTGAGCCACCCTCCAGCCCCCTTCATAGTGTCTTTTGATGAGCAGAACTCCAATCTGTCACTATTAATATTATAATTTGTGTTTTCTGATAATCTCTAGGAAATTTTTACCTGCTTCAAGGTCTCAAGAATACGTATTTCAAGGTTTTATAGATTTCAGTCCTCACACTTCAGGTCTGTGGTTCATCATGGTTGCGTTTGGTATGTACGTTAATTTTTGTCCATACGCTCGTCCAGCACCACTGTGCGGAGGGCTTTTCTTTCCCATCACTTTGGAATTGTGGTTGGAAGTCAGTGAACTGTACACGTGTGAACTTTGTCCTGGGTTCCCCGTTCTGTGTGTTACACCTGCTGTCGTGCCGTCCTGTCAGAGTGGCTTTTCCCCCTTCCGGTTTTTACTGTCTGTTTTCTTTGGGGTGGGCCTGTGGCTGTTGGTGTTTTCAGTGTCGTTGCTCCACCTCTGACATGAGGCAGTGAAAACCCGAGGACTGGGGTGCAACTCAGTGGTAGAGTACTTGCCAAGCCTGAGCAAGCCCATGGTTCCACCCCAGCACTGCCAGGAGGAGGAAGCAAGACTGTGCAAGGTCGGGGGGAGACACACAGGTCTGGAAGCTCAGGCTAGAGGGAAGGTGCCGTGTGTTCTCAGGGTCTCACACATGCTAGGCAAGCACTCTACTGCTGAGCCACATTCCCAGCCCCTTTAAAATTTCTTTTTAAAAATTTTAGTTTGGGGGTTGGGGATTTAGCTCAGTGGCAGAGCACTTGCCTAGCATGCGCAAGGCCCGAGTTCGGTCCTCAGCCCTTAAAAAAAACAAAAAATTTAGTTTGTTTGAGAGTGTTGCTGAGGGTGGCCTTGAACTTGGGATGCTCCTGCCTCAGCTCCTAAGCAGCTGGAATTACAAGCGTGCACCACCACACCTGGCATCTTCTTTTTAAAATTCTGATATCTGGAATTTTTAGTTGTGCTTATCAGGAGTAATAGTGAAAAATTGTTCTTTATTTAATCTTTTAAACATTTACACCAGATCTGTTGCCTGATTTAGGGGTTTCTGGGCTTTGTTATTTCCTTATCTCCGGGTGTTCACACTTCAGCTTGCTGTTGGCCATTTGAAGCCTGTCGCTCCCTGAAGTTCAGATGCTGTGTCCTCATGCAGCATGTTGTTCTGCCCTTTCTGTTGCGTTGCCCTACGCATAGGCCCCACTCCCGCGTCTGCCCTTCCAGCCGCTCGGGAGTCAGGTTGTCTCGGCGCAGACTCCTCCGAGACAGTGGCAGGCGCTGTGTTGCTCATGTTCTGGAGGCCAGGCATTCCAAGATGAAGGCGCCAGCCCCTGCTCTGGTGCCTGCTCCACAGCTGTACCTCCTCCTGTGCTTCCGTGGGGTGGAAGGAGCGAGCCTGGTGAGGACGCCAGTCCCACTCATGAGGTCCACCTTTGTCCACCCTTGTGACCTACTCACCTCCAAGAGGCCCTGCCTCCTATTACATCCCCCTGGGGATTGAGTTGCAACATGGGAGTTTGGGGGAGATATATTCAGCCCATAGCACCAATCAGCAAACATGATTTGGAGTAGTTTTTACAATGATCAGAATTTTCTTTGTCTACCTAGTATGGGAACTGCATAAAGATAGCAGTGAGCCAGGAGGACTTCCAGACACTGTGGACAGGAGCAAAGGATCAAGAGCTGTCAGGTGCTGCCAGCACCCCTGCCCTTGCTAGAGAGGCGATGGCCCACATCTGCTCTGAGCCAGCTTGGTGCCTCTACTGAGTCCAGCCAGCTCCTAGCACACTTCCCAGCGTGCCTGTCAGTCCACTTGCCTTTGCCCCTCTTCCATGTGTCACTGTGTCTCCACCCACACTGCTTCTCCTGGGACTCCTTGAGTGTGTGCATGAGGGTAGTGTGGTGTTTTGAGTCAGGCAGTTCACAGTTTTATCTTTGCTGTGTGATTTGGGTAAGTTATTTAAGCTCTCTGAGCCTTGATTTCTCTGTAAAGAGGGGAATATATGAATTTTCAATGTATGAAAGTACTGGAGGCCTCAGGATCTCCTGGAACATTTGGATTTGGATCCTGAATTGAGATTTTAAGGCTCATGGCAAGACTCATGCGTTTTGACCTTTGTGTTGGTTGCATGTTTGCGGGGAGCATAGAAGGTATTAGTTAGCACTTGCTGTGGGTCGTGTTAAATGCTGGCACTTGGTCAAGCAGGCACAGCGGCCAGTGCTTAGGGGCATCGACTGCAGTGCGGTGGCCAGCACGGGCAGGATTCCTGGAACGGTCGCTTTGCGGGATCTTTGTTTCTAAGCAGCTTCGTTGGGTGGTGTGCGTCCCGGGAGACCCACCCTCTTGAGGTGAACGGTTGAATGGTTTTGAGTGGGTGTATAAGTCGTTAGCCATCAGCCTGAGCCGCTCACAGTCTCCCTCGCCCCAGAAGGTTCCTGCTCACTCGCAGGCCTGATGCTGAAGGGTGCTGTGACTCAGCCACGCAGGGCTGTCGAGAGCTGGCTGCACCCGAGCGGGTCAGAGTGGGCATCTGGGCAGCGGGTGAGAGCTCCTTTGCCTTCGCGTAATCGCCGCTCAAAATGCACTCGTTCTGTCAAACTCCAGCTTGACCAGTCGCGAGCCGTGTGCTGCTGGCCGCTGCCCCGCGATTGTGTGAGTTGCCTAGTCTGTCCTAAACGTGAGGACTTTAATGATGTGAGCTGCTCATAGGTAGTTGTGAAGTCCTTCTAATTTAATATTCATGGTGGTTTGGTCACAAAAATTGGAATTTTCATGTTGGATAACCATCAAAATGAAGCCCTTTATGTTAGCTGGTTCTTCCAGGGAACCATGTGTTCTGCTTTGAGAGCCCCAGCTCTGATTTTCAGTTGGTTTGCTCACACTTGAAGGTCCTAGCACCCTCAGCTGTGAGAAGGCAACTGTGATAAAAGGATGGCGTTTTTAAAGAGGGGGTGTCAGTGCTGCCTTTGGGCTCTTGGCTGGTGTTGCTGGCTGCTGACGCCTTTCCTCTCTGTGCAGGTGTGATGGGCAGGTGAGGAGAAGCCCGCCTACCTGGTCTCAGCATGACCGAGTGCTTCCTGCCCCCCACCAGCAGCCCGAGCGAGCACCGCAGGGCCGAGCATGGCAGTGGGCTGACCCGGACGCCCAGCTCCGAGGAGATCAGCCCCACCAAGTTCCCTGGGCTGTACCGCACGGGCGAGCCCTCGCCCCCCCACGATGCCCTGCACGAGCCTGCCGATGCGGCGTCCGAGGATGAGAAGGACCATGGCAAGAAGAAAGGGAAGTTCAAGAAGAAGGAGAAGAGGAGTAAGTGCCTGCACACAGTCAGACTCGCCTGGCACGCTCTGGTCTCACTTTCAGGGTCCCAGTTGTCACGTACTGGAGTTGTCTTAATTTCACACAAAAAATACCAAATTTCCAGAAATGGTAAAAGCTTTCGAGTGGATATTTTTTAATCACATATAAAAATGGGCATTGGAATTTTGGTCTGAGGAGGCCTTAATTTCTTGGGTAGGTTTTTTGGGCATTTGGGGTGCACTTTGAGTAGAACTAAAAAAGGTAGTTACTCCTTGTCAAGGCTCCTGTTCACTAGGGAGGATGCACCATGGAAACAGCTCTCTAGTGTTTTTAAAGCAAATAAGGTAAGTTTAAGTTTGGTGTTTCTTTATTTTGGATGCCATGGTGTTTCTAAGTTAATTGTGAAGCATACATCGCACTCAGCTAGGGGACACAGTGGTACAGGCCAGGAGAGGATTGGCCTGAGGGCCACAAGGAGCTGAGCAGCCTCTGGAAATTGCCTTTGCTGCCCGTCAGCAGGGACCCCACCCATGCCAGAAGTGCCCACTTCTGAGCTCTGGTCCGAGAAGCCTGCCTCCTCTGCCGCTACTTCCTTTCTGCCCGCCTCTGTGTTCCTCAGATCCGTTCCTGTTCTCCCTGTGGCAGTGATTTGTTAGTTGTTTGTTTGTTTTTTTCGCCTGACGGTGTTGGTCATTTGAGTGGTTTTCATTTTCGGCTGCTCTGAGCAGCACTCCATGAGCATCGTCTTACATGTCTTTGGTGAATGGCTTATGCATTTCTCTTGCGCGAAGCTGGTGTGGAATTAGACATCCTACAGAACAGCTTTCCAGGGCGGTTGGACCAGGTGACTCACGGGAATCCCAGTGACTTTCCATCATCCATTTTGCTGCTGAGATTTTTGCCACCTGGTTAGTGTAGGGTTCATTGTATTTTAGTTACAGGGTAACTTATGAAATATCTTTAATTTTTGTTATAAAATAACTTGTAGCTAGGTAAGGAAAGGAATGGGAGAGTTAAAGGTGTTAAAAATAAAACTATTCGGGCACGGTAGCACGCTCCTGTAGTCCTCGCTCCTGGGGAGGCTGAGGCAGGACCGTCGCTTAGCCTGAGCGTGTGAGGCCGGCCTGGCAACATAGAAGACCCTGTCTCAAAAGCAGTCAGACCAAGAGCAAACTGTGTCAACTGTGGCCTGACGTGAAGGCCACAGGGCTCTTGGTTGTTGGAGAGCCCGAGTTACTCTGCAGGGAAGCGGGCTCACAAATTTGGCCTCCTTCCAAAAGTGAGAGAATATCTTGGTTCAGCCTTCCCTGACGGGACAGTGTTCCCTGCTACAGTCTGCAGAAAGAGCCCAATAGCTGGTGGCAGGGAGCCAGGTGTGACAGGAGAATGATTGGAGCTCATACACAGCAGTGTGGTTTGTGTCGTGCCTGGAGAAAGAGGAGGAACTGGCCGAGAGGGGAGAGGACGCTCTGCTGCGGGCCCTGCTGCCCATCAGTGTGCGGCCTCCAGGCCTGTGGGTGCTGGCTGTGCTGCCTTGTGCGCTCACACCCCCCACCTGCTACTGCAGGAGGCCTGTGCTCCGCCGGTCGCCCTCTTGTGGTCGGCAGTGGCACTGCCACCCTCTGCAGCTGAGGCCAGACACATTCACAGTGCAGAGAGGGTATTGGCCAGCACTGGAAAACTAGAGGGCCGGTGGCCAGGCACTCCTGTTGCTGTGCTCTTTTTCTCAGAGCAGACGGACACTTTGACAGCAGGCAAATGTGTAACTTCTACTCCTTGCATTTCCTTGGCAGCTGAAGGCTATGCTGCCTTTCAGGAAGATAGCTCTGGAGATGAAGCCGAAAGCCCTTCCAAAATGAAGAGGTCCAAGGGAATCCATGTTTTCAAGAAGCCCAGCTTTTCCAAAAAGAAGGAGAAGGATTTTAAAATTAAAGAGAAACCCAAAGAGGAAAAGCACAAAGAGGAAAAACATAAAGAGAAGAAGTCAAAAGACTTGACAGCGGCCGACGTCGTTAAACAGTGGAAGGAGAAGAAGAAAAAGAAGAAGCCCATGCAGGAGCCGGAGGTGCCTCAGGTGGATGCCCCCAGCCTCAGGCCCATCTTCGGGATCCCGCTGGCCGCGGCGGTGGAAAGGACCATGATGTACGATGGCGTGCGCCTGCCGGCCGTGTTCCGTGAGTGTGTGGACCACGTGGAGAGGCATGGCATGAAGTGTGAGGGCATCTACAGAGTTTCAGGTACGGGCTCCCTGAAGTCTCCTTGGTCCTTCCAGTTGCAGGCCCCTTCCCCTCTAGTTTTTGTGCCTTTCCCTCCATCGGGAGGGTTTGCACCCTGGTTGTTTGCAGATCGCAGCAGCTGCCAGGCCGGGGCAGGGGGAGGCGTGGGGGTAGCCTTGTCCTGCAGGGCTGTGCTCAGAGCCTGCTCTGCTCTCTCCTGTGCCCTCTGAGTGGAGTGAGGCCGGTGGTGGGGTGAAGGGAGCTTCTGCAGCCTTGGAGTACGCGTTCTGGGCTGGGCTACGTCCTAAATGGCTGAGCCCAGGGATACAGCTGTTAGCCACACGCCACATGTGGCTACTACCTGGATCACTGAGGTTGCTTTTCCATTTATCCACATTCAGTAAGTATGTATGTATTCAGTTTATGGAGAAAGGGCAGATATATATATATATATATATAGAGAGAGAGAGAGAGAGAGAGAGCGCGCGCGCGCGCGCAAGAGAGAGGGGGAGGGAGGGACAGTGAGAGAAATCAGTTTTATTTAGCTTTTCATCTGCTTTTCATTGGTCCAGCACTTAGTAGTGTACGTGGTGTTGGGGTTCAGTCCTGGGTCCTCACATATACCAGGCAAGTGCTCTAACTGCTGAGCCACTGCTGTAGCCCAAGGGCAGATACTTTTGATAACTGGGAAATCTTCCAGTAGATATCATGCTGTTGAACATTTGACATGTTGAGAATATTTGGGCTACAATTTTATAGAAAACAGAATCAAGCCATGAATTGGAATTGATAATTCCTTAGTATTACATAGAATCAATAAGCATGTTTGCAAGTTTGATTTTTTGAAGAATAACATGATGCATTATTGGTTTTTAAAGATTTAAACAGTAATAATATAAGCTGCTTTTCTCACATCACTTTGATAGGCATGAAGAAATTTGGTTTTAGGTGAAAGTTTTTCTGGTAAGTTTCTATAGCTTTGTTCAAAGGACTCTTTTTTTCCCTGACCTATTTTTGATGTTTACATTCTCTTGGAGAATCAGAGTTTGCAGAATCTCTCTTCTCCAAAAGTCTTCAAGCTGAACTGTCTTGTGGTTGCATCCTGGTGGAGTCCCTCACCCAGGAAGCACAGCCTGTGTGTGTGAGGGCTGCCTGGGGCTTTCCTTTATGAATGCCACTAATACTTTTTGCTGGAAATTTTTTGGTCCTTGCTCATTTATAAATCAGTCCCAATTTTAAAACTAATATGAAAGACAATCTAAATAATATTATATATTTTAATTTACTTATACACATTTTACTGTTTTTTTTACATTAAAGTCTATCTGTATAATCTTTTTCATTTTCTCTCCTCCTGGCATTCTTTATTTGAAGTGTCAGTTTGTTTTTGTTTGTTTGTTTTTAAAGAGAGAGGGGCAGTGAGAGAGACAGAGAAAGAGAGGAACAACTTTATTGAGTTTTTCACATGGCCTTAGTTGCTCCAACACTCAGTTGTGCACGTGGTGCTGGGGTTTGAACCCCGATCCTCGTGCTTTCCAGGCAAGCGCCGAAACTGCTGAGCCACCACTCCAGCCCTTGAAGTATCAGTTTTTAAAAGGAAAAATCCCTCCCTATATTTTATTGGTACATTATACTTGTACATATGGTGGGATTTGTTGTTACACAGTCGTACATGCATGCAGTACAACATAATGTAGCCAGTTGCACTCCCTAGCACTTCCCCTCCTTCCCCACCTCTCTCTTCTTGGCCCCTCTCTTCTGATCAGTTTTCATGAGATGTCAACCCCTCCACCTTTGTTTTCTTCTTCTACTCTAGTTTCCACATAGGAGAGAAAACATGACTCTTGACTTTGGTTTATTTTGCTTGACATGATGGTCTCTAGTTCCATTCATTTTCCTGCAAATGATATAATTCTTCTTTATGGCTGAATAAAATCCATTAGTATATCTACCATATTTTCTTCATTCATTGATGGACACCTTGGCTGGTTCCACAGTTTGGCTTTTGTGAATTGTGTTGCTATAAACATGGGTATGCATATGTCACTATTGTAAGATGACTTTAATTCTTTAGGATAAATACCAAAGAGTGGTATGGCTGATCACATTGTTCCAGGCCTAGTTTTTTGAGAATCCTCCATATGGATTTTCATAGTGGTTGTACTAATTTACAGCCCCAGCAACAGTGTAAAAGTGTCCCTTTTCCTCCACATCCCCTCCAGCATTTATTATTATTTGTATTCTTGACTGCCATTCCGACAGGAATGAGATGAAATCTCAGTGAAGTTTTGATTTGCATTTCCCTAAGGGCTAATGATGTTGAACATTTTCTCATATATTTTTGCCCATTTGTTTGTATTTCTTTTGAGAGTGTGTTTAGTTCATTTGCCCATTCATTAACTAGGTTATTTGATTTTTTGGTGTAAAGTTTTTAAGCTCTTTATATATTCTAGATACTAATCCTCTACCTGAAGAGTAGCTGGCAAAGATTTTCTCCCATTTTGTCGGTTCTCTCTTCCCATTCCTGTTGGTTTCTTTTGCTGTGTAGAAGCTTTTTAATTTGACGCCATACCATTTTGTAACTCTGAGCACCGTTTCCTGAGCTTTAGGGGCCTGTTGCGAAAGTTGTTGCCTGTCCTACATGCTGAAGTGTCATCTCTGTGTTTTCTTCTGGGAGTTGCACAGTTTCTGTTCTAATTTCTAGGTCTTTTAGCCATTTTGAATTGATTTTTGTGCAGGGTGAGATAAGGGTCTAGTCCCATTCTTCATGTGGATAACCAGTTTTCCAGAATCATTTGTTAAAAAGACTCTCTTTTCTCCAGTGCGTGTTTTGGCAGCTTTGTCAAGGATCGGATGACTGTATCTGTGTGGATTTGTCTCTCTGTCTTCTATTCGGTACCGGATGGTCTATATGTTCTGCTGTTATGCCGGTACTGTGTAGTTTTTGTTATTATAGTTTTCTAGTATAATTTGAAGTCAGGTATTGTGGTGCCTATAACATTGCTTTTTTAGCTTAAAATTGCTTAAGCTCTACCTGGGTCTTTTTATTTAATGTTTCAAATGAAATTTAGGACCTTCCCCCCCACACCGCGCCTAGCTGTGTGAAGGCCGTCTTGGCATCTTGGTGCGAACTGCGCTGAAGCTGCATATTGCTTGGGTGGCGCGGCCGTTTCAGCAGTGCGACGTCTGCCTGTGCATGAACAGGGAGGTCTTTCCATCTTCTTGTGTCTTCAGTATTAAAAGGAAAATGTTTTTGAGAGTACTTCCAGAGTAACAACAAGCCCAACACACATCCTGAGCGTCTGCCTAGGCAGTGTGCTGGGTCCGTACTGTTGGGATTGTTTATGTCACATGTGAGGAGAGAGATCGTGGCCAGAAGTTTTAGTGACATTAATTTGCTTATCCTGTTTTATTCGGATTGTCCTGAAAGTGAGAATACAAGAATTATTTTCTTTTTCGTCTCAAAGATTATGCAAAAATAAGCACATCTTGTTGTTTTTGTGTTTGATGCTGTTTGATTCTAGTTGAGTTACAGATTTGTTTTAATGCATTAAAAGGTTTTCATGAGGGCTGAAGGTTGCAACGCTTGCCCGGCATGCCTAGTACCCAAGTTCAAACCCCAGCACCACGCACACAACGAAGTCTCGGAGCAATGAAGGCCACATGAAAAACTAAATAAAATCGTTTCTCTCTCTCTCTCTCTCTCTCTCTCTCTGTCTCACTGTCCCTTTCTCTTAAAAAAAAAAAAAAAGTTTTCATGGCAGATGAGAAGTGCCAGGGCCTAAAGCTAAAGCAGTAGATGGTTAGAGATGCTCTGAGCTCAGAGGTGCGTGCCGCTGGAGGCTGTGGGCCAGGGCTGCGCCTGTCTGAGCCTTTGGCCTGAAGTCTAAGCGCTGAAGACAGCACCAAGCTGCTCGGGCTCCTATGGATCAGGGTCGTCACCGAATCGTACCACCGCGCAGGTGCGACTGCAGGAAAGACAAAATCTGGTGTCGTGCTTGAAGAGTGCTTGTTTTGTGTATTAATTTCTGACCCATGAAAAAAGCCAAACAATTTGATTTCAGAAACCCAGAGTTCACTTCACTGTTGTGTTCCACCTCTGTTTAGAATAACTAAACACTTAAAGGAGGGACATAGCTCAGTATTGAGCTGCTGAGTTCAGTCCGCAGTACTTCAAAAAGTACCGGTGTGTGTGTGTAAGCACTTAAAGAATTCACACTTCAAAACAGGAATTAAATGGGGATTACTTCATAGAGAATAGTTTTCAAAGAATTCCTTTGGGTAGGTTTCTCACCTTTTACATTTACAGTACAATTCTTTTAAAAAAGTAATCTGCCTTCAACTTTTGGGGATATATTTATGTAAATTAAGTTACATTTTATGTTTCAGTCTTGTGACTAAAGTAAAAGCAGTTGGCTCTATGTGGAACAAGACTTATGCTTGGATTGTAGTTTAATTTTTCCAAAATTTCTTTTTTTTCTGAATCTATTGGCATGTTTGCTTAATATATCTGTGTTTGCTCTAAATATTAAAACTTTTCAGTTATCACTGAGATTATGATTAAATTTACACTTGAAGTGTAGTCTTTTACTTATTTTTTTTCGTACTGGGAACTGAACCTAGGGACACTTAACCACTGACTTGTGTCCACAGTCCTTTTTATTTTTTGACACAGTCTGGCGGAGTTGTTGAGGCTGACCTGAAACTTAGGATCCTCATGCCTCAGCCTCCTGGTAGCTAGGGTTATAGGTGTGCGACCATGCCCAGCTGAAGTGTGGTCTTTTGTGTGACTGTGGCATTTGTGCAGATAAGTCATTCATATCAAGAGGTTTGTTAGTGTCAGGTCGCTGTTCTCAGAACTCCCAAGCAGGGGTGGGTGTCCTAGTGAAGAAAACTTCTGTGTTTGATTTTTTTCTCTCTCAGTATTCTCTCTCTTCTGAATTTGAATGGTTTAAGGAATTAAATCAAAGGTGGATGAGCTAAAAGCAGCCTATGACCGAGAAGAGTCTCCAAATTTGGAAGAATATGAGCCTAACACTGTAGCCAGTTTGCTGAAGCAGTATCTGCGAGACCTACCGGAGAATTTGCTTACCAAAGAGCTTATGCCGCGGTTTGAAGAGGCTTGTGGGAGGGCCACGGAGAGCGAGAAGGTGCAGGAGTTCCAGCGGCTGCTCCAGGAGCTGCCGGAATGCAACTACCTTCTGATCGCCTGGCTCGTCGTGCACATGGACCACGTCATCGCCAAGGAGCTGGAGACGAAGATGAACATACAGAACATCTCCATAGTGCTCAGTCCCACCGTGCAGGTACAGGGGCTCCCTGCGCTGTGCTCCTGGCCTGGGAGTGGGGCATCCAGCAGTGGGCCTGAGAAGCCGGAGGGCGGGCTGGCCGTAGGTCTCTTCCCATCACAGTGCGGGGGCTCCTTTGCCCTTTTGCTTGTAGCTGTGAGATCTCATACCGTCTGGGATTGTAAACCAGTTCTTGATGCAGTGTCTTCGAGTAGAGGGAAGTTTCTGCTGTTTCATCAGACGGCATCATCGCTTAATTACATCACACACACACCAGACTCAGGGCGGAGGGCCTCACGTTAGTGTGTTTGGCCACAGATTTATCAAGGATTGCTTTTGTAAAGACACAGCCCAGAGAGGCAGATGAGTTAGGCCTGTTGTGTGGGAAAGAGCCTCGGGCAACTGGGTGTAGTATTAATTGGTGTCTTTACAGCACACTGGCCACTGCCTTTACTGCTGCCCAGTTGGTACTGTCGTCCACTGCCTGTTGTCCTGTATAGTTAATGGTATTTTACTCAGGCCAAGACAGACAAAAGCAATAGTTTTTTCTTTTCAGCTGTCTTTTTGGCCAGTGTAGTAGGCCACCAATCATAAATCATCATTGCTGTTTTAAGAGTATGTTTTCTTTTACTAAAGAGTCTTGCATTGCACGTTGATTATATTCTGGAAGCAAAATGTTTCTCAGATTTCTCAAAGTACAGCGATCGTTCATATCAGTTGGCGTTTCAGAATTGGGTGCATGTTCCATCGGGCCTAATGTTACCGTGCTGTGGACGAGTGTCACTGCAGGTCCGAGTGTGGTGTAGGAGTGAGTTTGGGAAAGGATCTCTCTGGTAGCCGTTCATCTGGCCTAAGCCCTGCCTGCAGTCTGTGGCTGTCACCTTTGGGCACTGGCAGTGGCTGTGCCTGCAGGCCTTGCTTCTGGAGCCACGCGGGTCTCAGCCAGCCGTGCACCTCTGGGTGCCCTTGCATCCTGCCTGGTCCTCTGGAGGAGCTGCTGGCTGTGGGGGAGAAGGGCTTTCAAAGTATGTTGGAAACAAAGAACATCTGTTTTTTTTTTTTTTCATCGCTTTAAATTGTAGTGATTGAAAAGAACAAAGCCACGGCTATCAGCTCTTGCGTCCTTTCCGTGGCCTCTTTTTCTGCTCACATCCTTATGGTGCGTGAATGTATGATTTGACTCCGATTCTGAGGTTTTGTTCTTAAATTGGCCATTAGTTGGCAATGCCTGTCCTGTACTCAAGAGTCTAGATTTGAGGACACGAGTGGAATACGATGACAGCTTTAACCATCTCCTTGAAATCTTATCCCTAGATCAGCAATCGTGTCCTGTATGTGCTGTTCACACACGTGCAAGAGCTCTTTGGAAACGTGGTACTGAAGCAGGTGACAAGGCCACTGCGGTGGTCTAATGTGGCCACCATGCCCACGCTGCCAGAGACCCAGGCGGGCATCAAGGAAGAGATCCGGAGACAGGTGTGCGCCCTCCCACTATGCCTCACCAGACTTGGCGTGGCGTGGAGACCGGAGGTCAGGCCCTGCTTGTCGGGCGCCTCCTGTGCGTGAAGCCAGGCCTCTCGAGCTGGTGTTTGATGCACAGACGTCAAGATGTGCTGGGGACCTGGCTTTACGCTCCTGCTGTGCTCCTCATTAATGCACCATTCCAAGCAGCTCGCCGCCCCTCGTTTAGCCTGGGTTCTCATTTGGAAGCAGACCCCTCACGGTCTAGGTGGGCGTTGCCCATGAGGTGGTGCAGGAGTCTCAGCCCAGGGCGGGTGCAGGCCACCCAGCAGCGTCTTCATCTGGATGGGCTGCTGGTGCTGCCGTGGTTCAGATGAGAGCCCTGGAAGTTTGTAAATCATGTCACATGACTGCTGGGCTACAGACCCACATAAAGGCCAAGCCTGGTCTTTTCCACAGTGCTACTCTGATGTAAGAAGCTGCCATGGGTGTGTAATTGAAAAAGACTTTTGAGCCTTTGAGAAATTCATTTGCACTTGATCGCCTGTGCATTTGCCTACTGTGTGTGCACACTGTCAGACCTTGCCTCCTGCCCTCCCTTCAGCTCTTCTCAGTGCCCATTTCTGACCGGTTGGTGGGGAAAGGGCGCAGTGTGAGTCAGGTGGTCTTCACTGGCTCTTGGAATAGAGCTGTCACTCCATCATCGAACGGGTCGGTCGCAGCTTGTCAGCTTTAGAGATCACATGTTCTTTCTATACGACGAGACGAGGAGTACGATTTGGTGTGTACTCTTGTTTTCCAGGAGTTTCTTTTGAATTGTTTACATCGAGATCTGCAGGGTGGGATAAAGGATTTATTTAAAGAAGAAAGATTATGGGAAGTACAGAGAATTTTGACAGCCCTCAAAAGAAAACTGAGAGAAGCTAAAAGACAAGTGAGTGAATTCACTATTTTGACATCGTGTCTGTAATAAAGCACGTGAGGAATGTGACTAAAGGTTTGCATGGGGGAGAAGCAGGTGGCGGGGTGGGCCATCTGCAGTGCTGGAAATGGAGTCAGCTCTGGGGAGCACTGTGATGAGGGTCGCCTGGGACATTCTGAAGCCAGGGGTTCTGTTGCCTGGTTGTCAGAGGAGGCGGGTGCAGGACTGGAGACTTGGCGTGGGGGGATCTGACACCTGACCCCGCTGGTCTCGCCCACGTGATGTGGCTGGGACTGCACCTCTCAGTAGCACAAGTGCAAAGCCCCCATTTCTGTGCCACCTTAGGGTCCTCCCGAGAACACTAGCTAGTGCTCGCCAGCTGAAAGAGGAGGAGGGGGCTGTGACGCTTGTGTACCCCCTTGGGTTCTCAGCTGCACCTCAGGACAGGCTCCAAGGCAGACCTGGTGGATTTCCTGCCTTCTTATCTGCAGCTCTCCAGGTCGCCCCCTGTGGCCAGGCCTGGGTGTGATGCTCTTGTCTTCACGTGTTGGCCAGGAATTGGGTACTGGTTGGTGACTGCTGCCCAGGCTTTGACCTGCAGCCTTTAAATGAAATGTTCTTCTTGCTTCTGCATCTTGGATAAAAGAATCATGGTATAGCAACCAGAGCCAGTACCAACAGGAAGTGATTGCTGCCTTTCACGTGTTTGCTGTCATCAGTGCATTGGTGCCGTGGTGGTGAGCGCGCATGCCTGCCCTAGCCTCACCTTCCTTCTCCACCGCTCTCCGGGCTGGGAGTTTAAGCTCCAGGTCCATTATGCTGATTTCAACATTGAGGAATAAATGACTTTCAAAGACAGAAGTAGTACAGTCCTCCAAGTTAACAGGCTGAAAATAAGAAAAACGGTGTTAGTCTGGCAGTTTCCTACAAAGTTAAACATGTGGTTACTTACCCACCCCTAGCTGTTCATCTAAGGAAAAAGACATATGCCCTAAAGCGAGATGCAGCACGTTCACAGCCGCTCTGGTGACAGTAACTAAAAAGTAGCAAGAACCCAGGTTCTTCAGGTGGTCTGCACACAAACTGGGTCGCACTCATACTGTGAGGCGTGACTCCTCAGCTGCTGATCCTCCAGATCCAAGATGAAGATGGGCGTGGGGCTGCACACCTCTGATCTCAGCGCACCAGAGGGTGAGGCAGGAGGATGGCAAGTTCAGGGCAGGACTTAGCGAGACTGTCTCAAAATCATAAATTAGAAAGGACCGCGGTGTAGCTCAGTGGCAGAATATCCCTGGGTTCAATCCCTAGTACCAGAGGGGGAAAAAGCAAGATGAAAAGACTGTTGATTAAGTTTATATGACACTCCAGCAAGACTGTAGCAATGGAAGGTGGGCTGGTGGCTGTAGACACCAGCAGATAGTGGAAGACCAGTGGGCTCTGTGGTGATGGGATGTTCCATAGCATGACGGTGGTAGTTGTGGTTACTCAACCTTGCATTTGTCAAAACTAAGTCATATGCTTAAAGTGGACACCCTGACAGCCCTCCAGAGCACCGCAGAAGGTAATTTACATGGAAGGGTTCCAGAAAACAGCACGCCAGCCAGAAGGCACATTTCCACAGCTCAGGCTGACTGACATCCTGTGCCGCAGTACATATCCGGTTACCAGCTGCCCTCATCCGCATGGTTCCCCTGTCACTGTGATGGCCTTCAGCTGCAGGACGCGAGACTGGTGACAGTGTGGCTTTGTGGAGGGTGTTGCGTGTAGACCGACCAGTTCTTTCACTTCTCTTGCTTCACAGGAGTGTGAAACCAAGATTGCACAAGAGATAGCCTCCAAAGAGGACGTTTCCAGAGAGGAAATGAACGAAAACGAAGAGGTTATAAATATTCTCCTTGCCCAGGTACTCTGAGCGCTGTCTGCATTCCGCAAGTCTTTCTTTTCTGGGGGTGAGAGGGAGACTGGGGATTGGCTGTACCACTGAGCCACATCCCCAGTCCTTTTTATGTTTTATTTTGAGACAGGGTCTCACTAAATTGCTTAGGTTCTCACTAAGTTGCTGATGCAGGCTGTGAATTTGCGATCCTCCTGCTTCAGCCTCCTAAATTGCCAGGGTTATAGGCATGTGCTACCATGCCTGGCTCCATTCTGCAAGTCTCTTAACTGTCATTTAAAAATTATTATAAGAGAAACTCAGCCACAGACTCATTTAACCAGAATTACAGAGGAATTTTGAGGGACTGTGTGTGTGCACTGAGGTCCGGCTGTGGGAAGGAAGTGGCCTTGTCCTCAGCCCTGCGTGTGGGGTGTTTTCTGAGTGCTTCAGTTAATCCCTCTGAGCTGGCATTTGCCCTGCTTTACAGGTCAGTGTATTTGTTGCTCATGAGTGAGATCAGACTTCAGGAAGTATTTTAGGATATGTTCCTGAATATCTCAAACTTCGGGTTAGATTTTCATCAGTGGCCGTTGCTGAAAGCATGTAGGTTTCCTGATCTGCTGTGCAGGTGAATTGTCCGAAGCAGATGTTTTCCTCTGTCATTGGCTCAGTAGATCTCTGTTGAAGACCTGTCCAGGCACACAGCTGAAGATGAGTGCATTTCTGTGTGAATTCTCAGGTCAACCTTACTTTCCTCCGGAAATTTCCAGATTGCATCCAGGAAGGAATGGCATTCCAGGCTCTGACAGCATGGTCTGCCTGGCCTTCTCGAAGCTCACATGTGGGTCACCTGTCCCGCAGGTTTTGGCCCTTTTCAGCTACTCGGTTGGCTTAGTGGGACTCATACTCTTCCCCTGAGAGTGCAATCCTGGAGTGTCTGCATTTCAGGCTGTTTTGGTTTTTTTGTTGTTTTTTTAGAGAGAGGGCAGTGAGAGAAAATCAATTTTATTTAGTTTTTCATGTGGCTTTCATTTGTTGCTCTGACAATTCATTGCGTACACAGTGCTGGGATTGAACCCACGTCCTTGTGCATGCCAGGCCAGCACAGCAACCGCTGAGCCGCCACTCCAGTCCCCGTTTTGGCCTTTTCAACCTGATACTGGGAATGTCAGTCTGGGTAGGCCTCTGAGGCAAAGCCGGCGGCCCTGCACCTGTCTACCAGCTCCACGGTGGTGACTGAGGCCTCCATACTTGGCCAGGGGCCCCTACTGGCAGGGCCTGAGTGTTGGGAAGGAGGAGCTGAAGGCCCCGCAGCCAGCTACCACTGCAGACAGGTCAAGCTCCATGTCTACCTCCTGGTTCTCTAGGTTGCAGACTCTCTGGGTCTTGGGCAGAGAGCAATTTTTCCATTGTTTTATTTTCATAAGACTGACTCGAATTTTGTAAGTGGAATTTCTTCTAAAGCAGACTATTTACCATGACCTCTAGGTACATGTTGTGAGGAAAGGTGGCTTGTGGTAGGGAGCTTTCTGTGGCCTTGTGTCAATCACTCTGACCCGCCACACCTCTCGGGGTACCTGGAAGGCTTCTGTGTGGCATTTCCTTGGGGAGGAAAGTCATTCCTGTCCTGCAGCTCAGGAGCCTGTGCCTTTGGTTGCGCAGTCTGTAGATTGTGCTCAGCGCTGAATAGGGCTGAAGGACTCGGGGCAGCGCGGGGAGCATGGAGGCCCCCAAACCGTGCTGTATCCCGGACTGCCAGCTGGGAGAGGCTCACCAGTGCTCCCCCTCCAGGAGAACGAGATCCTGACTGAGCAGGAGGAGCTCCTGGCCATGGAGCAGTTCCTTCGCCGGCAGATCGCCTCTGAGAAGGAAGAGATCGAGCGCCTCCGAGCAGAGATCGTGGAGATCCAGAGGTACAGGGGCAGTGGGTTTCCAGGAGTGCGTTTCAGCGCAAACGCCGGTGCTCTGGCTCCCAGGCCCTCCTAAGCCCCTGTGCCGAGGACAAGGACGGGGCTGCGCATTTCTGTCTGAGGGTGGGCTCATGGCAGTTGGGACAACGCCTGAGCAGTAGACCCCCGAGCGTGGGCTCATCTCTGGGGTGGGACAGCACCTGCACAGTAGACCCGGGGTCTGGGCTCATCTGGGGGGTGGGGTGGGCTCATCTGGGGTGGGACAGCACCTGCGCAGTAGACGCCTGCGAGCGTGGGCTCATCTGGGGGGTGGGGCAGCACCTGCGCAGTAGACCCAGAGTGTGGGCTCATCTGGGGGGTCGGACAGCAGCTGTATAGCATCCTGTCCGCCCGCAGTCGCCAGCAGCATGGCCGCAGCGAGACCGAGGAGTACTCCTCCGAGAGCGAGAGTGAGAGCGAGGACGAGGAGGAGCTGCAGATGATCCTGGAGGATTTACAGAGGCAGAACGAGGAGTTGGAGGTGAGGCTAGGCCTTTCTAGAATGTCGTCGAACCCCACCTTGTTTCGATTGCCTGTGCTCACCGGCTGAGAGGCTGGGAGGAATTTAGGGCCGTCGCATTCCAGGGTGTGTGGGGCACATGTTGGTGGCTGGGTGTGAGGTGTGGCAACCCTGCCTGACTTCGGGGTGCCTCATAGACCTGCCTGTCCAGCATGGAGGCTGTCTTGAACAACTCTGATCTGCTGTCCGTTCCCAGAGATGAGCAGAAAAGCCCTGCTAGTGGAGGAGGGAGAGGCTCCTGGGTCTCCCTGCAGGCATAAGGAGGTGACCGTTTTCCCCAGGCCGTCAGCCCCTAAGCACACGAACTGGGGGACTCAGAGCACAGTGAGAAGGCGACAGACCTTCCTTTCTCACCCTGAACAAAACAGCTTCGAGTCCAACATTCCAGTTCATTCAGCATAGCCACACCTGCGCGAGAACCTGAAGTGCTGGCCTGGTGCCATGGCCACTCCTGTCATCCCAGCACCAGGGAGGCCGAGGCAGGAGGATTGCAGGTTCAAGGACAGTCTCGCCTACGTGGTGGGACCCTGTCTCCAAAAATGCTTAAAAAATAAAAATAAAAATAAAAACAGGCCGAGGATGCAGCTCAGGGCCTGAGTGCCCCTGGGGTTCAGTTTGCTGTGCAGATGGATGAGAATGGTGACAGGTATTGACAGAGTGGATTGCGTCCTCCAGCAGAGGTGGCAGAGTGCCCGAGGCTGTCCATGAGGCTGGGGTTGGAACGTTTGCCACAGCAGGGAGTGAGACCTGTGTTCTTTAGAAAGGCCTCGCAGGGCACTGAGTTTGCGCCCTTCCTATTGTACAGAGTGTAGCCCTCTATTCCCCAGGGGGCAGGCGTAGGCCGAGCTGCTGCCGCAGAGACGGTAACCTGGTGGTTTAAACGCACGGTCTCCTCCCCGGGCGTCTCCACTCGGGTCCAGAGTGGCTGCTGTCTTGCCGCTCGTGTGCCCAGTCCTCGAGGCTGGTGCTCACCCCTGGAAGGTGACTGCTCACCCCGGCAGAAGGCGGACGAGGCTGTGGGCGGCCACCATCCTCCCTGGAGACGGGGGCTGGCGAGCTCGGCATCACCCACGCCGTGCTGGTGATTTGGAGTGGCGGGTGGGGTTCTGCAGGTCCAGCAGCACACGTCACACCTGCAGCAGTTCATTCGCAGAAGTCGCTTTTCTTTCTCCTTAAAGGAGGAGCCAGTTCACACGTGCTGCCTCTGTGCCGAGCGCTGGGACACTTGCTGACGTGGCTGCTCGGTTGCACGTGGCTGTCCTCCAGACGCGCCTAGCGCGGGTGCTGGCTGAGTTGAGGGCGCGCGGCTCATTTGCGTGCTCACCTTACGCAGCCTCGTCCCCTGACCTCTGCTTTCTGTCACTCCTCAAGATAAAGAACAATCACCTGAACCAGGCCATCCACGAGGAGCGCGAGGCCATCATCGAGCTGCGCGTGCAGCTGCGCCTGCTGCAGACTCAGCGGGCCCGGTCTGAGCAGCAGCCGGAAGAGGAGGAGCCCGAGCGGCGGGGGACAGCCGGGCCGCAGCTCAGGGACTGCGTCCCCAGCGTCCCCGAGGCGAAGCCCTCGCCCAGCAGAGACCGGCGAGAGACGCCCCTCTGAGCGTGCGGCGGCCGCTGGAGCCTGTGCGTCCTCCCGGCCCCGAGCGGGCACCGTGTGGAAAGACGTCTCCTGGTCTCAGACTCCTCGTCACATCTGACTTCTCCTTGTCAGGCTCAGGGTCCAGGAGGACGAAGCAGCGGACGCGCCGGGCTCGAAGGGGCAGACGCGATTCCAGATAGTGTCAGCTTATTTGAAAATTAATTTTCTTTGTTAACTTAAAATAACTATTTTAACCCTTGAGTGGCTTCTTTTTAAACCAAAAATCGTGTTTCTTTGCTTTTTTATCACAGCAGAATCAGGATCTCTTTCTCATTCAAGGTGGGGAAACCAAACCGGGTTGCTGTGCGCCGCGGAGGCGCGTCTGGCCCGCGGGGTCTCTGCGGCCTGGTCTCTCTTGCTTGTGCCTTTCACACCTTCTCGGTGCAGATTCTTCAGGGGGAGCTGCCTCATGGTTGCCGGCTGGCCACTGGCTCTCACTGGGTGTTCCCTTTACCACCCTTAGCCCGACTCACCTGGGGGCCTCCGGGGGCAGATGGAGGCTGCGGAGCCGGCCCTGCCCGGCCGCAGGCTGCAGCTACTCACTGCCAGTGATCAGCAAAGGCCTTTGCGCTGGGGCCGAAGGGGGCCCCCTCGTCGGAGGCTTCCACGGATGGTTCTCAGTCCAGAAACCTTTCGCACCGCTGGACCCCCCCAGTAAAAGCAGAGTGATTGGATCGCTTGCTTGGGCTAGAATGTACGAGTCTCTGCCTGAATAAGCCATATGTACGCTCCTGAACAGAAGTTGTGATCATCTCTGCCGCCTCAGCGCACCTGCTGAGGGACCCCAAACCACGAGACTGAGCAATAGAAGATGACTGGTTAATGGTGACTGGGACTCACCCCACCTGATTTTTTGCCTCTGGTCCATTAGATCAGATGGCTGCTCTGAGGCTTCCGGGAGGCCAGGCTCTTAAGGCAGATGAACGGCACCATGAGAGGCCCCATCTCATGGCTCTGCAGACAAACCCCACACAGCCCCTCAGGAGGGCTCTGTCCTCCTGGTTAGTATTTATTTCCAGCACCTGTTTGATGCGGTTTTTATCCTCTACCTATTGCACTGTTGTGACTTGTTGGCCATTATTTGATTTTTGTACGAAAAAGAAAGCTTTGTTATAGAAATCAGCATACTATTTTTTTAAATCTGGAGAGAAGATATTATGGTGACTGAAAATAGGTCAGGTGTCAAATATAAATGTATAAACGCCATCTTGCTGTTCTGTCCGACATTACATTCATTTTGTATTTGCTGGCAATACCGAAGGTTTCTGTTTCTGTAAACTCTAATTTCTATAAAGGTATCATGGGTTTTTAAAATCAGTGTTTCATTACAACTGTCTCCACATTGGTTAACTAATTTTTGCCAGGACCATTATTGATCAAGCAAATAAATTCAACAGCCATTTGGGAGAGAAAAAAAAAGTCTGCATTGTTTTTCTTACACTCTTGGCAAGAATGAAGCGTGCCGCGGCTGGCAAGGAGGTGCCACCGGCGCTGCTTCAAGGCCAGGAGAGTTTTGCTTCGCTGTGTTGCCACCCACACACATCTGGTGGCCACTCCAGTCGCTGCTTGTGCCAGAACTGTCTCCCACCCCTGCTCACAGCCAGGAGTCCTGGAAGCTGCACAAAGCCACCCGTGGTGGCAGGTGTCTTCCCCCTGGAGGGCTCCCCAGAAGTGCACTCTGGTGGAGATCTGGACCTGATTCCGCTCACCTGTTGCCCTGGCTTCAGGTTGAGTCACACAGCACGCCCTACGTTAGGTCGGCGCTGATCTCTGTGGCTGAGCCTGTGTGTACAACCCCAGCTGCTGGGGCCAGGGCTGCAGCATGGCCCCAGGGGCAAACAGTTCACACACGTGTGCATTTTAAATGTGAGGCCATAATTAGTGTGTTTTTTGTCTGCTTTTCCATTGCTGTGGCCAGAATACCTGACAGAACAATTTAGAGGAGGAAGCATCTGTTTTGGCTCTCGTTTCAGAGGTTCAGTCTGTGATCAGCCAACTCCGTAGCTCCGGACCCAGAGCCATGCAGAAAATCCTGGCAGAAGGGTCTACTGCAGGAACCAGCTCAGGACGTGGCAACCAGGAAGCAGAGAGCTCTGCTCACCAGGGACGGAGTGTAAGCCTACCAATGGCATGTCCCCAGTGACCTTCCTCCAGCCACACCTCCCTACCGAGTTCCCACCCGGTCAATATACATAGGGGGATTAATCCACTGCTGGGGTTATACCTCTCCTTATCACTTCACCCCTGTGCCCCTGAAGTCACACCTACTCACAATGCAAAACACATAGTACATTTCCAAGAGATTCCCACAGTCTTCACGGTTGTAGCATTATCCAAAAGTTCAAGTCCAAAGTCCCAGCAAATCACATACATGTAATACCTAATGGCACAGGTACACATGTGCACTCCAAATGGGAGAAATGGGCACAGAAAAGATGCGATGGGACCAAAGCAAGACTGAAGTCCGCTGGCAAACAAGTCCTGCAGCTGCACATCCAGCCCCTGGGTCACAGGGCACCCGGACGTTCTCTCCAGAGGGGTCACGTGCTCCACCCCTGCAGCCCACAGGACCCCTGTTTCCCATCTCCTGCCACTTTCCTCGCAGACATCCGTGTTGCTGGTATCTCTCCATCTGAGCTTTGGCTTCCTTCTCCCATCTTCATGCTTTGTCCTCTCACTGGCAGCCCACGTGGCTCTGACCCTCCTAAGCCTTCCTGGGAAATCTTGGGAGAAACCGCCATGACCCCTTAACTCCAGCATCCTGTCTTCCTGCAAAGCCAGCGCTGTGCGGCTGCCGCCGTCTTGAGCTGCAGCAGCCTCAGTGCCTGGGCAGCAGGCACGCTGCAGCAACTTCCAGGCCCCTCCCCAGTGCAAGCAGGGTGCCCCCTAGGCTCTCAGAAATTGAGCCTGACAAGATTGTGGTCTTCCCAACTCCTGAGGTGCCCTCAAGCCGTCTTCCCTATTCTTTCTGGGTAAAGCCCTTAGCTTCTTTTTTTTTTTTTTAAGACACAGTGACAGAGAGAAAGAATTTTTTTTTAGTTTTTCATGTGGTCTTCGTTGCTCTGAGACGTCTTTGCATACGTGGTTACTAGGGTTTGAACCCACGGACTCACGCATGCCAAGCAAGCACCATAAGTGCCGAGCCACCACTCCAGCCCCACTTAGCTTCTCTTTAGTCCCTGTAACGTCTAACAACCACAGCTCCCTTAGCCCCATTTTTACTTGTACTTTTCTGTGCAAACTACACGTTTTTCAAATCCTGCTGATTTTCACAGTAAACTTGGGTAAAAGTTGTGAGCAATATCCACGCCACCCCCGGAATGCTGTGCTGCCTTGATACGCTGGCATCCTAGTCTTCCGGCTCCCGTTAGAATCACCTAATGCTCAGCCTACCGCATTCCAAGAGGGGGATGTGATGCTTGCGTAATTTTTTTTTTCACTGCAGCTTATTTCTATGCCATAGAACACATTTTTTTTTCAGGGCTGAGGATTGAACTCGGGGCCGTGCGTGTGCTAGGCAAGCGCTCTGCTGGTGAGCTAAATCCCCAACCCCCATAGAACACAATTCTATTTTAATTTTTTTATACCAGGAATTAAACCCAGGGGCACTGGGGCTGGAGTGGTGGCTAAGCAGTTGTTATGGTGCTTGCCTGGCATGCACAAGGACACAGGTTCGAATCCCAGGATCACATACACTACCAAGGGTCAAAGCAACAAAAGCTACATGAAAAACTAAATAAAATTGATTCTCTCTCTCTCTTGCCTCTCACTGTCCCCGTCTCTTTAAAAAAATAAAACATAGGGGCTGGAGCAGTGGCTTGGTGGTTACGGCGCTTGCCTGGTATGTGCAAGTTCACGGGTTCAAACCGCAGCACCCATGTATTCAACTAAGTGTCAGAGCAACAAAACCTACATGAAAAACTAAATAAAATTCTCTCCTCACTGTCCCCCTCTCTTTAAAAAAATAAAACATAAACCCAGGGGCACTTAACCACTGAGCCACATCACCAGCCCTTTTTACTTTTTTATTTTGAGATAGGGTCTCACTAAGTTGCTTAGGGCCTAAGTTATTGAGGCTGGCTTTGAACTTGCAATCCTCCTGCCTCAGCCTCCCAAACTGCTGGGATTACAGGCATGCTGTACTGTGCCTGGCTAGAATACATTTCTTTGTATTCAAAAGTCTTTAATCAGTACAAAATACCAGAGTACCTTAAAAACACACTCGCACCCAAGTGCAGCCAGGCTGGCCACACAGCACACTGGAACTGTCCGTCAGGTGTCATCCCATGCTGTTTGTGGCTGCATTACTCTCATTTGAGGTACAGGTGCAAGAGCCTGAATCATATAGGAGGCAAAGTCCAGGATACACCATGTACGTGCATATGGATGGGGCTCCAGGACATACAACTAGAAACTTCCATGCTAGGACTGAGGAGACGTGAAGTGCAGAGGACCAGGCAGGAGGACCCTCGCGTTCCACCTGGGCTCCTTCGGTGGAGTACTGAGACGGAGCAGCTGTGACCTTCCTACCTGCAACTTCCTGGGTTCTCCCTCTTCCGTTCTGGGACTTGGTTGCTTCTTCAGCATGATTCAAAGGAAGGTGGTCTTATGCAGCAGAAATGGGAAGAGGACCGACTTCGCAGTGAGCGCTGGCTCGCTTCCTGGCTTGACGTCATCTCCCCTTGCTGTCGTCCTCTGGGTGTCTGAACTCACTGCCTCATTGCTCCCGTGGCGCTTGGCAGTGCTGGGACTTAGATGGTGTTAGCCGTGCGCAGGTCTCCTGCTAGCAGGTGGCTTCCAGAGCACCGCTGCAGACGGGGAAGCCTTGGATCGCTTCCTTCACAACCTTGCACGAGCTCTCCAAACTTGTGGGACTTCAGTTTTCTCACTGGCAAAAGGCTGAACATAATGGTGATCTCAAAAGGCTCAAACGAGGGGCTGGAGCGGTGGCTCAGCGGTTTCGACGCTTCCCTGGCAAGCACGAGGACCCGGGTTCAAACCCCAGCACCATGTACGCAGCTAAGTGTCGGAGCAACAAAGGCCATGTGAAAGACTCAATAAAGTTGTTTCTCTCTTCCTCTGTCTCTCTCACTGTCCCACTCTCTTTAAAAAAAAAAAAAAAAAAAAAAGGCTCAAACGACAAAGTCCCTTGCACAGGGTTTTCAGCATTGCACTATTATCTCCCCTAAGACATCTCTCTCGTAGCCAGGCACAGTGGCGCACACCTGTAATCCCAGAGTCTTAGGAGGCTGAGGCAGGAGGATTCCAAGTTCAAAGCCAGCCTCAGCAACTTAGCTGAAAAAAGGGAGCGGGGGCTGCGGATGTCATTAAGCATCCCTGGGTTCAATCCCTGGTCCTGGTACCATAGAGCTGGAGTCACAGAAAAACCGAGCATTTTTTGAAGATGGATGATGGGGTTCTTTGCTAGCCTCACGTTCAGCCACACCTGGATGGCCTGCCCACCACTTACCAAATGGGAGACTCAAGCACACGTGGCCTGCCATAGGCCATCTATGTGGTCACCGCTGCCAGAAGAGAGGTTCTGGGGCTCATGGAGGCAAACCGAGCAGGGTCCTCCCCTGAACACCACAGCCGCCCTGTAGCCCGGGACTGAGGGGCTGCTGAGGAAGCAGGACCTCTTTGGAAGGTCAAAATCCTTCTCACGTGGGCATTTTAAATGTCTTGCACCACATCACTGACTGCCAGGACTTCTGGTGGCAGCTGCACAGGAGGAGCAGGGTCCTCGGAGAAGGGGCTGGGGTGGCCGCCATCCCGGGGAGGGCTTCGTGGGCAGGGCGCTCTGGTGGGGTGCCTGGGCTTAAGCCTGTGGGCCTACGCTGTCCTGACTCAGGGCTGAGCCGTCACACGTGGGACACCGCTACATGTGAATTTCAGATCAACAAGGATAATTTTTAGTACAAGTGTGTTCACAGTGTGACGTGAACAGGAGGACTGCAAGTTCAAAGCCAGCCTCAGCAACTGAGACCCCTGTGTCAAAATGAAAAAAGGCTTGCGGATGTAGCTCAGTGGTCGAGCACCCCTGGGTTCAATTTCTAGGACCCCTCCACCAAATGCAATCCATCGTTGAGCACTGAGTTCCTGTTTCACCTTTCCCTTCCTTTGCTCATTATCAATTCCTTCTGGAGGATTCCACAGAAGCATCCCTGTGCACCTGGGACCAGGCCTGCCCCGCATCATTTCCCCATGGGCAGTCAGCACACAGCCTTGCTGACCAAGTAGCCCCTGTGGCCCTGTGCTGCCTGGGGCAGTGGGTGGTATCTGTCTCCACCTTCCCTGGTGGCCAGGTGCTCACAGACTCACACAATATAAAGGGGGACTCATCAGCCGAGAGAGGCGAGCAGGTGCCACGCCCGCCCAGAAAGGATGAAGACCCCCAAAGCAAGTGTCTCTGAGGAGGGGATGCCACACCTGCCCTGGCGGCTTAAGACTCCCAAATGCAGGCCTCCCTGACAAGAGGCTGGCACCCTGGCCCTGCTAAGATACAGGCAGTTGCTCCTATTTTGGAGTTGAGGGTTCTAGAAGAAACTACAGTGGTCTGGCATCACAGGTATCTCCCAAGATTTCAGGATGGTCAAGTGCAAAATGGCCAGTCCCCCACGCAGATGAGAAGGTGGTTCGGTTTCCTGTTGCATCGGCAAGGGTCACGGGAAACGCCCTTCAAGCAGCAGGCACACTTCTCCCGGACGAGGGGAGGGCAGGCAGGGGGCTGTCCAGGGAGGCTGGGGAGAAGAGTGCCCGTGACACTGAAAGGTGTGGCTGTCTTCTTCACCCCAGCCTCTCCAGGGCCTTCTGTAAGTATTTATCACCATTTCATTTTCCTTATATTCTTGTCGTTTCTGGAACCAGAGACAGAACCCCTGAGCTCCATCCCCGTCACTGCGACCCCCTCTGTTTAGAGAGGAGAATCAATTTTATTTTTCAGCTGGCTTTGTTCCTCCGACACCTAGCTGTGTACGTGGTGCTGGGGTTGGAACCCAGATCCTCACGCATGCCAGGCAAGTGCTGTAAGCACGGAGCCACCGCTCCCATCCCCCCAACCCCCTTTTATTGAGACAGGGAACTACTAAGCTGCCCAAGCCGGCCTGAAACTCGCATCCTCCTGCCTCAGCCCCGGGAGCTAGACGGCAGGCGGCCGCCAGGTCCGGCAGACTGTTAGGTAAAGTGAGTCATTTCACTCACTTCTGCTTCAAAGCAGCAGTCTGAGGACTAAGCGGTTTGCTGCTGTCGCGTCTCCTTTCTGGGGCCGCCCTCCTTGCTGTGCCCTTGCTGTGCCAAGGGGCAGATCCACCTCGGCAGCCTGCGACTCAGCTGGCACTGGGAGCAGTGACGCGCCCACCTGTTGGAATTTCTTTCGAGACGATGCTTGGGATGCGCTGTCTCACAGCAGCTGAACAACGCGGGCGCCTCTCCATGCCCACCCCATCTGAGACCTGTGGAACCGGAGGGGCCTGGAGGGCAGACCACAGTCGGGGACGGGCAGCAGCACTGGGCCCGAGCGCGGCCTCCCAGGCACTCCAAACCTGATGCAGTTCTCCATTCCAAAGGAGGCGTCCTCGGTGCCACCTTTTCAAAACCACGCACCGGGCAGTACAGCCTATTAAGGTGATTTCCAGAACGGAAATTCGGAGGGCGTAAGAGCACTACCACAACGCGACACAGAACCTGCCCCTCAACCTTTAGGCTCCAGGAAATCGAGAGGCTGCCCCGGACGTGAACCCTGCTCTGGCGGAGGCCTTTGCTGACCCCCACTCCCTGCACCCCCTTCACCACAGCCGGCTGCACCCCACCTGATGCATCTGCATTCATCCGAACGTCTTTCCCAGTGGAATTTATTCATGCATTTTCCACTAATGCACCAGTAGCTGGATCATAATGCAAAATCACAAACCAAAGGCTTGTCTCCAGGGTTCACAGAGGAGCAGCCTGCATCTTCCCAAGCCCACACCCAGGTTCAAAGCGACCTATTCTGACTTAGAGGAGCCCACCAGCCGAGGGGCTCATGGGAGCAATGGCACCTGGGGCAGGCGTTGCTCATCCCACTTTACAGATGAGGCTTGAGATGCTTTGCTGTGTCTCAGGAGCTTCCAGACAAAGCCCCAGGTTAGAGCTCAGAAGCTCCAGGAGGCCCTGCTGTCCACCAAGAAAAAGCCTGAGTCCAAAGAGAACACTCGACTATTTAAAAGACAAATATTTGGAGGCTGGAATGATGCCTCGCCTATGGCGCTTGCCTGGCATGTGTGAGGACCCAGGTTCGAGCCCCAGCACCACATACACAAGGAAGAGTGTGAGCAACAAGCCACGTGAAAAACTAAAGATGATTCTCTCTCTCTCTTTAAAAATAAATAAAGGACAAATATTTTAGTCCCTAGTTTCCCCACTTTATACTAAATCATGAACACAGGTCACAAACTGCATTTATTTGTAGACAGCTAGACAACAACCACAGTGTGAATACCTCTGTAGATCTTATTAATAAACTTTATTTGGACAAGAGAACTTGTGCCACGACAGTTCCAACAGCATGATTAAGACTGCAGCACTCCCAGGAGTGGTCACAGGTATGTACAGCATGTGAAGAAAGTCGACCTCAGAGCTGACCATGATCAAGTTAAAAACACCCGACATACAACACGCGTGCTCAGAGACTTCCTTCAGGTCATGACCAGCATGAGAGACATCAGGACAGAGACAGTCAGCAAACATTCATAAATGTGCACAGCAATATGCTGCATTTAGGAGTTCAAATCAGCTTCTACTTTAGTGTTAGCGCCAAGCCCTCGGAGAACTGCCACCAGCCTCCTCTCCTCCTGCGCTCGCGCGCCTCTTCCCCCAGCGGGCGGCTGCCGCTCCGCAGAGACTCGGCTAATACTGAAGGTCTTCCACGGGTGCACATCACCTCTGGCTCTAAGGATCTCACTGACCAGGGAGAAAGCAACGCAGCTCTCTGGGAACCCGTCCCTTCCATGAGGAAAATGCTCTGCCGGTTCAAGTGTAGTCAGTCAGGAAGACGGAAGGAGTTAAGGCTTCGGTGACAATTACAATCCTCTGAGAAGTTATTTCCCTCACAGTCAAGAGCGCAGTGTCTACTCCACTTGCTCCCGACGCACACCCGGCACCTGTGATGGTCTGCAAGGGGAGGGTCTGTCCTGCCTCCCCTCGGCCTGCGGCCTGGGGCACAGGAGGAAAGGGCGTCTAGTAGGTCGAGGAGGCGGTGCTCATGGAGTCCTGGGAGATCTTGGTGCTGGCAGGGTGGATGCTGGCAAAGTACTTGACGTCGCTGTCCTGGTCCATCTGCAGGGCCATGATGGTCTGCTCCACTGCTTCCTGATAGCAGCTGGCAGAGGCCAAGAAGTACTCTGCAAACGACACATGGACACCGTTAGTCTGCTCTCTTGTGGTGTGGTCAGCACGCGGAAGAAGTTCCTGATCACAAGAAAGGGGATTTGCCCACAGCATGCACACAAGCCCTGCTGAATCATAAACACTGATTCAAACTGACCAGCCTTAGGAAAGATGTCTTGAACGCAGCTGTGAAGCTTACTCTTGTTATGAGAGATGAAACTGTGTACTTCAGAGCAGTATTAATTCACTTAGTAAAAACACTTCCTAACCCCCCAACACGCACACAACTCTAAAAACTCAGCCGACAATTCGTCTGGCCACTTCATCCTGTTTCATTTTTAATTTTGCATGTGTGTGGCACTGGGACTGAACTTGGGAGAGCTCTACCATCCAGCTACGCCTCCAACTTCTTTAAAATATAAAAAATTTGAGACGGGGGCCCCAACTTGCCAAAGCTGGCCTCCAGCAATTTGCTATCCTCCTGCCTCAGACTCCTGAGTTGCTGGAATCACAGGTGTGTACGACACTCAGCTAGCCACTTTGTATTTACTGCTTTGTAAAAAATTCACATGAACAAGAAAAAAAAGTACTATTCATCTGCTCTTCCTTGAGGCTTACCACAAAAGCCTCATTCTGTGCTTCTCCTGGGAGTCCATGTATTCAACCCTATTTACAAAGCACAGCAAAGGGGGGAAGGGGAGCAGGTAAAACACAGCAAGCGAGGAGGGCAGCGACACCTGGCCCCAGCAGCAGCGTGAGCCAAAGAGGCAGCGCTCTCCCACGGGCATGCACAAACACCCACTTCCACCACTGTTTTCAGCTGTAAAACTCCTAAGTGTCCAGGATTAAAAAGACGACCATGACGGGCTGGAGCAATGGCTCAGTGGTTCCCACACTTGCCTGGCGTGCCCGAGGACATGGGTTCAAACCCCAGCACCACGTACATAACAAAGTGTCACAGAAACAAAAGCCACGTGAAAACTAAATAAAAAATTTGGTTCTCACTCTCTCTCACTGTCCCTTCTCTTTAAAAAGAAAAAAATGACCAAGAATATATAGCCCAGTAAAATTAAAGTCCCTTTAATGCTCTGTGTCCTTGCACCGATACGGGGGCCGTGAACGCTGTCGGCTTGGGTGCTGCCGTCAGTGCCCCGGCTGAGCGCATCCCCTCCCACCTACCTTTTTCCAGCAGAGTCTGTCTTAATGTCTTTGCAAGCAGCACTCTAACATTTGGAACCCTGTCGTTGGCCAAGGTGAGCAAGTGTGGCATCAGATGCACAGCAAACTGGTCCATGGGGAGGCA
Organism: Aplodontia rufa; assembly: GCA_004027875.1. Taxonomy (NCBI): domain Eukaryota; kingdom Metazoa; phylum Chordata; class Mammalia; order Rodentia; family Aplodontiidae; genus Aplodontia; species Aplodontia rufa. The sequence continues at coordinate 4,660 of PVKS010001130.1, read as the reverse complement.
GTCGTCTTCAATGACAGTCTGGAGGAAAGAAGCGCCAGGTGAAGTAATCCTGGGTGCTCCGCAGGACACGACAAGGAAAGGGGCTGGATCACTTTCACCAAAAAGTGACGCGGGTTGGAGGAGACGGCCATACTCACTCTGATGCTTGGTGTGCAACGCACCAAAACACCATCTGGCAGCCCACAAATGTGCAAATGATACATGCAAACACAGAACAAGCCAGGCGCAGCGGCACAAACGCACATCATCCCAGCTGCTCTGGAGGCTGGGGCAGGAGGACTCAAGTTCAGAGCCAGCCTCAGCAACTTAAAACACTCTGCTCTCAGACTCCGTCACAAAATTAAAAAAAAAAAGAGGAGGGCGGGGGCTGGGGATGTGGCTCAGTGGTTAAGTAAGTACCCACGAGTTCACTCCAGAGTCCCAAAAAAACCCCAAAACATGACAAAGTTTTAAAAAATGGCAGCTCCCTACAGAGGCTCACTGCTTGTAAGCTGTTCTCCAGCGTGTGCGCCGCCACACCTTCACATCCATACCTGTGCTCTGGCCCCCTCGGGGCGCAGGGGGTGTGAGTGGTCTGGGGGCACGCATGACATGTGGGACAGTACCAACTTCGGAAAGTGCTAGGCTGAGTGCGACGGAAAGGACCAGCTCCCAGTGATGAGTCAGACAGGTGGCCGACTCCGAGGCCCAGGGGGTGAGAACCACGGTCCTGGCGAAACCTGCCCCCATGGGTGCACCTGGGTCCTTACCTGGCAGACGAAGACGAAGGCTTGCCGACCAGACCACTTGGGGCACCTGCCAAAGTTCTCCACCAGCTCGTTGATGAGCTCCACTCCGAAGGTCGGGGGCGTGGCCATGTGCAGCTTCTTCACCATCTCGCTGACCTGCAGGGGCGCAGGGAACAGTGAGGACCGACCGCCTTCCGCCGGCTGCGCTCACACAGAGTGCTGCTCGAGAAGCGCACATGTCTACACATACCAGCTTGTAGGAGATCCAACGAACTGAAGAGACTTTGTCTGCACACAGATTCAGAGCAATGGGACGTAAATAGTCGTAAACATCTCTGGGACTGTATAATTCTAGAAGCAAAATCAGCTGTCTATGAAGATGAAGAACGGAAACAATTAAAATTCAACCAAAGTTCCAAAAGACAAACAAAAACCGCTCCTTCTTCTCAGTGCGCTAATGCTGGATGCCACTGCTTCAGGCACTGAGCTGGCTCTCCCACCCAAACCTCCAGCTGCTGAAGGCCCGGAAACACCAGGAGCACAGAAACTGTGGGATTCTGGGCCCTCTGTCTCATGGTTTGCTCCCAAGGGTTCACATGCAGGAAGCATGGTCCCCAGTGACCTCTGGGGAAGGGACCAGGGCACAGGTGCACCAACCTCACCAATGCAGGCCCACTGTCTCACGGGAAAGGTCGGGACTCTCAGGACTGGCTCCTCCCAAGTTTCTTGGTTCTTGATCACAAACGGTGGCTTTGTTCCCGTTTTGTGATATATGAGGCAGATGGCAGCATCATGCCATTTACACTTACCAGCCCCCAGAATCATGACCAAATAAAGCTTTCTCCTTTGCACATCAACCAGCAGCCAGCATTTTGTTATATTAACAGACATAAGATGGCCAAGAAAGAGCAAAGCCCTTCCCAGGGTTCGACTGGAATCTGGGGCATGCTCTCCCTACAATAATGGTTCAGAACGAACCGAGATCAACTCGATCCACACATGAGACAGCTCAGTCTGAAAGGTCCAGCAGGAGGAGATAGCCTGTGTACTCGTCAAGACTCTAGCAGCCTCCGAGAGAAAGAAGCTTGGGCGGACAGAAACATTCCACCCTGTCTGAGGGAACCCAGGGACTTCCATGACATCAAACAGCATCACTTCCCATGAGAGGAAGCACCTCTCCAAGGAGGGGTGAGACACACCGGCAGTCTCCTCAAATGCACCCAGCTTTCCAGGGCCACAGCTGGCAACAGGGTGCCAGGCACAATGTGCTTAGACCACTTATAAACTGTCCTCCACAAGGTCCTCAACCCCCTGGCTCAGGACAGGAACTGGCAGAGGTCCCTCAGCAGGCAATGAGCTGGTGGAGAACTTTGGCAGGGGCCCCAAGTGGTCTGGTCAGCAAGCTTTTGTCATCTGCCAGCCAAAAAGGACTCAGGTGCATCCATGAGTGGGGGCTTCGCTGGGGACCATGGTTCTCACTCCCTCCTCCTTGTGGTAAGAGCAGCGCTCCACCATCTGAACACTGGGAACAGTGGATGCTCCCAGGCCCTTTTCTCATTCGGAGCAACAGCCTCAGGCCACTGGTGGAGCCTGTGGACACAGGCAGACCTGATGGCTGGGGACAGCAGAACCAACGCTGCCCCCAGGAGGCCCTCTACTACCACCCAGCCACCGCCTCCTACTCCACGAGAGGCAGAAGCTGTGGGAAAGCCCAGGCACACAGGGCCTCCAAGGACCCAGGGTAGAGCACTAGCAAGAGAAGGCGGCCCTGACACCCCAGCAAGGGCAACAACGGCTCACAGTGAGATTCAAGGCCACAGTGCACTGACCCCCAACACAGGGCAGATACCAGCTAGACTTGTACTGCAAGAAACGTCAACGACAGTGCCAGAGACCTGGACCTTTACTAAGTACTGAAGAGAGGTGATAAAGAGGAGGTGAAGTGAACAGGCCCCTCTGGGACAGCCCAACAAACCCGCAGACTTACTCGGCCAGCTCCGCTCGGAAGCGCCAGTTCCTGCTGTTGTCAGTCACCAGAAACTCCTGCAGCTGATATAGATACTCTCTCCTCTTGTCAATGTGAAGAAGCTGGAGCAAGAGAAGAAAACACTCTGCTTAACCAAGACGAGGCGCTGAGCTGCCCCTTCCACTGACCTGCCTGACAGTACCCTGAGAAACCTGGGACCTGCGTTAAACAGCTTTAAAAGTGGGTGCTAACCTCAGTTTCCTGAGTGACCTCATCGACCTTCAAGAGCCACTGTTCTGGAAGTCTCAGCCTGAGGCAGTCGCAGGCCTGCCCTACACCTCCAGCTTCTCCCACATGCTCTGTGCAGCAGGGACTGTACCCAACCGTGCGCCAACTCCAGGGGATGTCGCTGTGATGGCACAGAGTTGGTGTTTAATGCACACTTGTTGATTGGGGAAAAAAATCATCCCAAGTCACTGCTCTACCAGTGCTCACGAGCAGCATTTCAGTGAACATGAACAGAGACAAATCTAACTGTCCAACAGCTGATAGTCACGCGGGAAAAGCCCAGCTTCCTCCCTGCTCTGGCCACCTTCTCCATAGGGCGCGACCTAAGGACAGGGCAAACGGAAGGAAATGAAGGCGCTCGCCTGGGTGACGTTGCTGGAACCACATCACTGGGAGTAATTCCAGAACTGCTCGCTGGAAAATGACTAAACACCAACGCTGCAGAACACAGCTTTTATGTAAGTGAAAAGAAATGTGAAGTGAAACAAGGAGAGGAAGCAGCAGTAGGAGTTCACAGCAACGCAAACTCAAGCACCTGACGAGATCTACGCTTCAGCTGAGTTAAATGACACACAGGTACTAAGGGGCCATACTCTGTGTACAGCTTTTATATGCTCAGGTATCAGACATTGTTTTTCAATTTCAAAAACAAACTCAGTAATTCAAAACAAAATAACTTCTTCGTTCCTTTCTCCTGAAAAGGCCTGAAAAATATAACAGCCAAGAGCAGAGCGCACACAAGTGTGTCGGCTCCAACGCCCTCTGCCACGGAAGATATCAGGGCTGCACCAGGCAGAGACAGGCAGGCCCTGAAGCGCAGGCGCACTCGCACAAGAGGGTTCTGAGGCTTGCAGCACCTGCATGTGGGGTTTAGACAAATGACTGAAATCAGGATGACATCACACTGAATACATGCAAACCTGAGTCCACCCACACTGAGCAAAGCTTTTAAAACAGGGGAGGGGGAAGGCTCAGCACATCTCTTCCAGGAAAAAGCAGTCATAAGACTCCAGAAGCAGCATTTCAACAACTTATTGATCCCAAGGGTAAAGGCTATTTCACAAAGCGGAAATCAAGCTGACACCAGGATACAGGGACCAGAACATGTCACCAGCAGTGGAAGCACCGACCCGCGTCAGCCTAAGGTGAAGCATGGAAAACACACAACCTGCAACCTGCAAATGCCGATCAAGTGATGGGAGCTGCAAAAGCTCAACAGTCGAGTGGAGCTGTGCAGCAACATTCAGACAAGTTCTACCCAAGCGGAATGTGCAAAACCACCCTGGACTCTTACAAAAACGCTAATGCCACCAAAAAGTCATGGAGTGGGGCTGGAGCAGTGGCTCAGTGGTTGGAGTGCTTGCCCTGGCATGTGCAAGGACCCAGGTTCAAACCCCAGCACCATGAACACAACTGTGTGTTGAAGAAACAAAGGTAGATGAAAAATTTAAAAAAAAAAAAAAATGCTTTTCTCTATCTTTAAAAAAAAAAAAAAAAAAATCACGGAGTTGGGCGTGGTAGTGGATGCTTATAATTCCAGAAGCTCAGCAGGCTGAGGCAGGAGGATCCAAGTTTAAAACCAACCCCAGCAATTTAGCGAGGCCTTGTCTTAAAATTAAAAAAGGATAGGGATGTGGCTCAGTGATTAAGCAAGTGCCCCTGGGTCCAATCCCCAGTA